>JAHWFP010025329.1:59084-113999 GCA_023313725.1 Lithobius niger
TAGTGTTTAGAGAGGCCTGAAGAAGGTGACAGTTCTCACCGAAAATTTGCCCAATGTGCAAAATTCCCACCTGAATTGTATGCTGACTTTTGGTTTGCGTTTCAGTTGAAAACAAATACATTCCTTGCGAAGTGTAGCCACACTTACTCCTACGGTTGTATTTTCTCCTGGTGTAAATAAAATAAGGAGCATCATAAAAGAGAGCTCGAAGGAGGGTCTATGATAATATTATTACATGTTCCATCTTTCATTCTTAGTCACAATCCCATGCGGCCAAACGTGGAACGAGTGGTCGTAACTATTTTCTAGGATATTCCATGTTAAAAAATTTTTAGATAGGTGTGAAAAAATACCACTTGTGCTACGATTAGTTCAACCATGTGGCACCTTCGCGTGCAACAGCGTTCCATGAGCCTAAAGTGGTGAAGCAAATGGCTTCTTCGAGCCAAGACCGATTGGGGAGGAATTACCTCCAGACTCAATGTCAGTTCATGCACGTGCCTGCTAGTTGATGCCTTTTAGCAATGCTTTTATATAGGAAGATTCTGCCGATGTTGAATCAACTGGCTTGGAGACGGAAAACGGAACCCAAGATTCCATGTCCCACATGCATGCTTGCATTTATTACCCCGTTTTACAACAAATAAACTTGCACACTGTTACAGTGTATGAAAGAGATGTAATATTTCAGTATTTTTTTTCTGCTTAGATGTCAATTGTGAGTGACGAAGTCCCATCTAAACTTTGCCGTGCGCTTAAAGAAGTAGATGAAATTATGCAAAGACTGGAGGAGCTGAAAGTCTTAGAAGATGATTTAAGCAGCCAGGTAAACCTATGTTTAAAAAAAATCCACATCATTAAAATCCTGTTGCTTGCATGTTGATTTGTGTGTTTATTTATTTACTAGGCTACTCTGTAAGTAAAGTAACTAAGGACTGGAGTATAAGGTGTCCGTAAATCAGAAATTATGCAAATTATAATTTAGGCCTATTTTAGTGGTCCTCACTCTTATAACCGCCATAGAAGTGAAACACTCAGCAATGGTTCGAGATAATTTACGTCACTGATTATTGGGTTTAGAAATTTTCTTAACCATTTTTAGATTCATTTGGTCCAAGTACAGTAGTTATATTTTAATTGGGAAATAGTGTGAACATTCAAGAAATGACAACAAAAAATATCTCAATAGTTTATAATGAGCAATTCAGTTTAAATGTGTTTAACATAAATTTAACAAATACGACGAGTAGAGAAGAGCCTCCGTGGTTAGCTATAACAGTAACACAGCTAAATTCGCCAGTAAAATGATAAACTAGAATTGCTTTGGATAAAAACTATAAGTAGCATAGCCAGACATGCACAAGTGGCTAGGGAGCAAGCACAAGTGAATGATTTAAAAGAACTAGCCTATTAAACTATTAAATAGTTTTAAAAGAATGCGTCTGGTGTAAGATTGTAGCAGTTTTGTCTGTTGTTTGTCTATACTTTCTGCAATATCAGGGACTAAAGTTTCTGGACAATAAATGATGTAAATGGCAATATTAAAGTGCCATATTTGTAGATTGGTAGATTTTCTAAGAAATTATGTACACATTACAAGAAATTATTGTACGCAACATGGGAAAATGTACTCTGTCACTTATTTTTGTATTGTGATAGGAATATGAAAGAAATTCTGGCATTCCTTAATGTGTTGCAGCACTAAGGTATTTTAAAACATTCTTGTTGATTACACTGCCAAAAAGGTTGGTAAAATACATAATTTCAACTCTTTAAGCTGCCAATATTATGACTGCGAATTTTTAGTCCTCGTCATTGGAT
The DNA here is from genome assembly GCA_023313725.1 of Lithobius niger. Taxonomy (NCBI): domain Eukaryota; kingdom Metazoa; phylum Arthropoda; class Chilopoda; order Lithobiomorpha; family Lithobiidae; genus Lithobius; species Lithobius niger. The sequence goes on from JAHWFP010025329.1 coordinate 60,906, forward strand.
TTCTTCAGGCCAAAAAGGTGTTTACATCTTTATGAAGGAGTACTAGGTGCTTCATCTTTCATCTTCAAGTCACAACATGAGCCCCAAAACCACAACGCTCAAGTCTTATCCACCGTCCCCGACCACAACATTGCAATCTGCCAGGCATAGTACAGCGTTCCTCCGTAGAAGTTGCTAATGTAATACTAAATAGTGAATGTTTTTGCACAAAGACGTACAATACACATTAACTATTAACCATGGAATTAGTTTGAATTTCAGTTCTATGGAAATTTTTGTCGAGAGTAGCTTTGCTTGGAAATGACATATTCTTGTATTTAATAGGACACCTTCTCGTGTGATAATCATGTTAGTTACTATATGCTGGTGAAAATACTGTATTGCACAACATACAGTGTACCGTATTGGCTCGCAGATAAGTCTCACCCAGAAAAAAAGACTTTACCCAAAATAAAAAGTGTGAACAAGCCAAACAGTTTCTGCACAATTCATGACCTGTAAATATATGGAAATGTTTATATTACAGTAATTAATAAACAGACAAGTACTTTATGGTACAACTACAAATTAGTCCTGTTAAAATTAGAAGCGAGCTGCAATTTTTCTTATCCATTTGGAGCTAAATTTGTTTAAAAATTTAAGTTAAATGGTTTATTAGAAATAACTTCAGAACAGCTGTAGTTAGTGACTTGTTGTGTGCATCATTGGAAAGCTGGCGATAAAACGGTTAAAATGGTGTATTTGACAAAAAATGAAAATTGGATACATACCACTGATGAATATACAAGGCCCTTCCTCCCCTTAATTGTCTAATCTAATTGGAGTCGCTCTGAGAAGACAACTGAATGCAAATTGGAACTGAGAGGTTGGGAACGGCCTACTTAAGACGTGAGGCTTGGCAGTGACGAATGGCCTTCTAAATTCGGGAGGCTACGCGAAGCGGCGATCTCTAGCTTGGATGGCGATCGTGTTCACAACGAAGAATGTAAACTTACCCTCGAAGAGCCTGAAGAAGACTGCAGGCTGCAGTCAAAAATTTGCTAGATAAGGAACTATCTAGAGTGTGGAAGTGAGCGTACTATGGAGAATTTCCACTCTATTGGAAGTAAATTTGGTGTATTTGAGCGTCAAAATTAGTCAATTTTTAGTGAAATTATCATCATGTCAGCCACATGTTGCTCTTTTGGACATAAATATTTTGAAAAAAATGCAGCTATACATACGAGCCAATACGGTAGCCACAATTATTAAATACGTCGCTGTTTCAAAACTAAAATGGCACTCATGACCATCTTGGTCTTTCTCTGGTACCAGCAACAGAGATAGTACTTGGAAGACTGAATGAAATTTGAAAAACTTTAACCCTGGACTTAAGTCATTGCTTGACACTGTCGGCTAAACGTTTCCCATTGACTAAAATTCATTTGTTGGCAAACTCCAGCAAACCTCGATAATAAGTAGAGCATGATACAATAAGGTAAAAAGGCAATTGAAATGCTCATAGTGAGCACACTAATAAAAAAAGTGTTGCAGCACAAACGAAAAATGTATAATTTAACTACTAAAAGTTTGCTAAACTCATAAGTTGAAAATGGACTTCTTTCTTTATTTTTTTTAGGTAGTTCATTCAACGTCTTTTCATTAGCCAATTCCTATCAAGTTTCTTATATTTTTTGCAGGTAGCTCAACACTTAGCAAGAGTTGAGCCAATTGTAAACGATCTTAATCAGCCTATAAAAGAAATTACCCGTGTTGAAAACTATGTTAGATATTTACAGTGGATCCAGAGAGTACATGATTTCAGGTAATCCATTTTTTTACATTAGCCTTATTTTTTCCTTTACCAGCTGTAACCGTACAAGTAGCTATACTAATCGGTGGTCAGTCGTACTTTAGCCAAACCATTTGAGTATGGAAATGTAGTATGTACCTATTTGGCTGGACCATTTGAGCCAAACTTACCTCTGCCGACTTTATGTTGAGCGTATCTGAATGGTGATTAGTTACTCAAAAAGAAACCAAATCAATATTTCCAATTTCATTAACAAATTTTCACTATCAGAAAATTCGTGATTCTAACACACAATCTCAACAAACAGAATATCAGTCAATCATCTGAAAAAAACCGTTACTGGCAATACTATGAAATTCAGTACGCACACTTTCAAAGCTGCGGCCTCTCGCGTATCTGCTAATTTTTGATAACTGAGCTGTTATCATCATCAGGCACAATAAAGGTGGTTTTTAAACTCTGGCTACATCTTTTTTGTTTTCTGTTTGCTTTCAAGCCAGAGTTCAGAAAACCACCCTTGTTGTGCCTGATGAAGATAACAGCTCAGTTATCGAAATTAGCAGATATGTGAGTGTCTCCAGTTTAAAAGTGCGCGTTTTAAAAAGTTTTAAATTCATTTTGCAATCAGTCAATAAATAGTCAGCTAATTTTCGACAGCTTTGAAGGAAATTAATGCTATACGGTATTTCCTTCCTACTGTCTTGCTCAGGCTTCTAGGTTAGGTATTTGTTTATCTACATAACACTTGCGTTCATCGTGTTTTGAAATTTGCTACTTCTGTCGTGGCAAATTTCCTGCAGAACATTTTTCGGCAAAATAATCCGACAGAACAGAGTTCCTAGACACAACCTTTAGAAACATGCATTCATGTTGCCAATATCAGAAGCATAATTATAATCACAAAAATTTCCTGCAATTCTAAGATTCACAGTCTAAAACGCACAACCAAAGTAGATCAAGCTTCCACCAAAACTTGCACACTAACACTACACTAGTACTGGTTGTCTTCCTCAGGCAACAGTCTAAGAGACTTGCATCATACTGTCCACACTCCAGCATTCCACTACTGTTGCCTAAATTTGCAAGTTTTGGTGGAAGCTTGATCTATTTTGGTTGTGCATTTTAGACTGGATCTTCGATTTACAGGAAATTTTTGTGATTATGAGTAGCAACCAAAGTAAAACAGCCGAAACTTCGGTTTTTTAAAAGCATAATTAATTGTACGTGGGGAGCTGACAGTATTATGGATGTTTGTGTTATTTGTGTTTAGTAGCTTTTTTAAAAAAACGTCACACTGCTTACTAGTAGTGTACCTTGAACATTTTGGTTCATTTTTTACACTAGTCATGCACAACTTCAAAGTAAAAAGATATTCGTCAGTACAATAGTATCTTTTATAACAATATCCTGAAGTTACGGATGTGCGAGTAGAAAAATTTTAATTCTAGCCGAGCCGAGTTTGCAACAGAAGAATCGAGTATCGAGCCGAGTTCGAGTATTTGATGAAAATATTTTGTTTGCAAGTTTCTCTTCAATTTGGTAAGATAATAAGAACAAAGTTGGTGCTTAGCTGACTGTGTGGGTCATTGTTTTCCAGTTTTAAGGATATAACTTGAAAATGGTTTCAATTATTAACTTTTAATCTGCACCACTGGAAAGCTCTCATCGAGACGATCGATTTGGTATATTGGAATGCCAAAATCGGTCAAAAATTGACGAAGTTATCGCATTTTCGCCGGATTCGAGTTTTTCAAGTATGGACGCGAGCAGCGAGCCGAGTTCGAGTACAAGTTTCATACTCGGCTTGGCTCGAATTTTTCGAGTATCACGCATCCCTACCTGAAGTATTTCGTATTTGTGTTTAGTAGCATTTCTAACAACGTCCTGAAGTATATCATAATTTCTTATCTCTTTCAGTTCAGATATCCAGACAGCACTGTTAGTGAAAGCTAACGGACGAGCAGTAAAATGTTACTGTAACCTTGTTGATGTTTATAAGGCATTGCATACATCTAATTGTCGTCATTTGGTCAACTTTATTAAAATTACAGTCCAGTTTTGGTATAAGCTGTTAAAAGACAAATTCACTAAGTAAGTAACCTTTCAACTTGCAGGTATGTAGACCCTGAAGATAGACTATGTTTAATTAAATCTCAAAGTATTTAATTGCTATAGGGTCACAGGAACTTCACATTTTTACCAAAGTTTACAGTAAACCAGTTTGACATGCCAACAAACTTAAACTTAAATAAAATAAATAAATAATGTAGAGACAATGCACGGGGCGTCCAACCACCCAAATTCCCGAGCGGCAGATGTGAAGTGGAAGAGGTACCGCCATTATGACAGTTGTTTTTTGCCGCATGAGGGAGGAAACCGGAGTACCCAGAGGAAACCCTTGTGCAACGGACGAGAACAACCAGAGAAAAACCCTTACATACACACTTCCCTTCACCAGTATTGTAACCGGGTCTGTAAGAAGCCAGATATGTACAGCTGGGGTGAGGACGCCTATTGAATCTGACGCCCAGTGCTCACAGCTACCTGTGCACCTGATTTAGGTAGAAGTCTGAAAAAATAAGTGTGGGTTATAAAGTCCTTTGGTTTTGAATTCAGTGGACGTGTTAAATAGGCAGTACCGATACATATGCCTTATCGGTTAATCTGCAGGTATTCGGTGTTTCGGTATTGGATTGGAATCAGTATTTCTTCCCGATTCTTGTTAATATCACACTTTAATATTGCTGATAGAGAACTGGGGTTTCCCTGCCTGCTTACTGCCTCAATTCTGGAAGTGGAAGTGTTTATGAAGCTCCTCCTGAACGAAATCAGCATCAGTATTGAGAACTGTCGTGTTCCGTACCTTCAGACTGCCGCAATTCCGGAAATAGGAGCAGAACATGAAGTCTCATCTTGAATGAAATCAGTGTCAGTAAAATGGTAAAATGGCTATTATGGGATATTGGATCGGTAGAAGTGGTACTGGTGCAGCCCTTAGTGTTAAATAAAAACTATTGTTTTTTTCCATTGGCAAAAAAATAAGGGTCTTTGCAATTCTGCCATGGAAAAAAGTTATTCGGTTCTCAGTTGTATACAATCTAAAAAAAAAGCGATCGATTAGAAAGTGTTAGTGTTTTTGTAATTTCATCAAAAATTAATGGGATTTAACTTTCCAATACACCATTTAAATAAAAAACGTCATTTTGAGAGCTTTTGAATGATGTTGATTTTATATCCACTGCTTAAATTGTTCTATACTTATTTGGCAAAAACTAGAAATCGCTCCAAAATGTAGGCTATCTGGTATTTTCTTACTGCAATCCCTTACCACTCTTTTATGGTAAAATTTGAATGGTTATCATAAAAAAAACAAAAAAACAATTAAGTTACTTTGAAAAATAAATAATTGTATAAAAAGCCTTTTGGGAGAGGTTAATGCTTGGCGAGCTAATTTTTTTTCGTGGCGTAAAGTTCGAAATGCTTCTCCCTAGAAGCACTCGATTGTGGGGCCGGCTGCTGAGTTGGTGGGAGCAGCCGATTATGTCTTGCCCGGATTCACTACAATAACTGAGTCTTATGCATGGTTTACCGTGGTTACTCTCTGTTTAATCTTGTGCTTCGTGGCATTGTTACAAGACTCTTGGGATCGGTCATCTGGTTGCCTCTCGTCGCATGTCTTGCTCCCATGATGGTTGGGCAGGAAGAGAGAATGAACACTTACGGGGCTTGGTACTAAGGTCATGGGGCCAGAGCAGGAAGGCCTGCAGAGAGACACCCGTGACGAGTTCCATGTTAAATATGAATGTTTCTTTTCACATATTTATTTTTAATGTGTGTGCGGGGGGCAGAGTTTTCTTTTTGCGCGGCCCGGGGGGGGGGGGGTAAAACTGTGCCTCTCTTCAACTGTACATCTCAAAGAGACATCAGTTAGTTATATAACTAAAACACTGTTTATTATTTATAATCCCACCTGTATTTGCGCAGTGAATTTTACAGGTAAACATTTGTTTCAATTCTCTCCTTCATGACCAAATTTATATGTTGTGGTTCAAAACTTTTTAGGGAATTGGAAGATTTACTTAAACTGTTGAATTGGCCCGTTCTTCCCCCTCAAACAATGGGTGCTCTCCAAACACCGGATGCAGATCTCTATCGTCAACTTGAAGCCGTTTGTAATCATTTGTTGCATCTTCCTAGCTTGTATCCTTGATATTGAAATAATTCTACGTTTGTGTTGAAGAGCGTTACTTGCCTGTTATAAATTTATAAGGGTTTCGTTTAGCTGTTTTAGGCTTTGGAGTATGTGTTGTAGCACACTCAAGTTTGTCAAACTGACATTTGTGCTGTGCAACGAAGATGTCTGCTTTTTGGTTATTAATAGCTAGCTGACTGTTTAACTTTTGGTCTTGAATTATCAGACGGGCAGTTTTAATCATCAATACACCAAGGCTTTACCAAGCACTTAAATTTTGTCTAAACTTAATTGAATATATTTGAAAATCAATTTAGCACACACTACTGAGTCGAGCAGTATTTACTAAATTATTCAATCTTTTAACTGAGAATATAAAAATATCATGAGGGTGACGATATCCTTAAAAATGATTGGGTGAGGGGGGTGCTTGACGGTGTCACATTTCGTCCAAGTATTACCCCTTCACGTGTGTGTTTTAGTTTTCCTCCTGATAAAGCATAGCTAATTGCATAAGAAAGACTGAAGCTGAAATGCTTAAAGCCAATGGTGAAAATTTAAACAATCATTATCAACATGACTTGACCCCACTGAAGTAAATTTATTCTGTTACGGAAACCCTTCTACTGGTTCGTTTTGTCTCGTGATTTCTAACATTGGAAGCGCTTGAAATTTGGGGTTTGGTCCATTAGAAGCTGGCAAACACACCTTTAAAATGGTTTATTGGAAAATTAAAATTCATTAACTGGAAAGATCACAATTTTTGGTTCGTTATTTTTATGATAAAACACTGAACCCACTGTGTTTTAGTAATGCACGGAGGAAAATACGCAATATTCCAGACAGGCAAGAACAATTTAACAATTCTTGGCGAATTTTTGATAGTCAATTTGCTGTGGATGGAAAAACCTAGCCGACTATCATCTTCAGGCATGTAATAAAAACTCCAAACACTACCACCTATTTACAGTCCATTAGATTCGAAATTGGCGTTAACTTGGCCTCCGATATTTACAAGTAATATACAAGATAGGTGCGTGACGCTCATGCACTGCCTCCGTTATTTTGAAGGTCATTATTCCACTTTTTTCTTAGACGGTCTCTGAAACCAGCATCCAAAAGGCCTTCAAATATCGTAACTACCTTGTAAATACCTTGTAAACATCGGAGGCCAAGTTAACGCCAATTTCGAATCTAATGGACTGTAAATAGGTGGTAGTGTTTGGAGTTTTTATTACGTGCCTGAAGATGACGTCGGCTAGGTTTTTCCATCCACAGCAAATTGACTATCGAAAATTCACCAAGAATTGTTAAATTGTTGCCTGTCTGGAATATTGCGTATTTTCCTCCGTGGGTAAGTAATGTTGTCTGCTATGTTCCAGAGTATGAATCTAGACGTTTTAAAATGTGTTTTAGTAGTATTCGGTTGGTATATCGCTACCATGCATTGATGAATAGAAACCGATGACTTCGATATGAAAAACAAACACTAACCCGCCTTAAAATAAAAACGTTTTTAGCGTTCCAATTTTGAGTAACGTTCACGTCGGACCAGTTCACTTTCTTCAGAAGTAGCAAAAAGATGCATAAAACGTTTTTCCTACTTCTGAATAAGGTGAATGGGTCCGAAATGAATTTCACTGATAATTCCAGAGGAACACTTGTAATAGTGCTCTTTTAAAGTGGTTTCGTGTGATTTTTCTTCTTGATGTTTTCGGAAAACCACTGTAAACGCTGGTTGCCGGTTGACTAGTTTGTACCCTTAATTAACTTCAGAGAAGATTTATCTATTAATTCTCCAACATCAACGCAGCATTCACCTGTCTTACTACCCTTGCAAATTCTTCAACGCCCGTTAAAAAAAAGATTTCTCTACCATTTTTACGGGCAGAAAGAAACGAATAATTTTGAAAAGGTAAGTAAAGTAACTTATCTTTTTTATAATACTGTCAATCACGTATTAACCCTTTAAGTGCCCATCTGAAAATGCACTGCTGCTCCTCTTTGGTCCATGCGCTTTCATTGACTTCAGCTTTATATGAAGCTTTCCTTGTATGAACTTGTATTTATTGTGTATAACATCATATTTTTTCATTGAAAGTTATGAAATATTTCAATGACTAACCGTGCTAATTTTTTTTTTATATTTAGTGTATTCCATTACAAAGCGGCACCATGCCACTAATGTCTGTAAAGAACAATTTTATATGGCGGCGTGAACCCGCCATAAGCGCTTAATGGATTAATAGCCTTGGTAAAACTACGGCACACTCCCCTGCGATGCTGTAAGGTTATAAATAGTGAAATTATCTTTTTACCCCCCCCCCCCCCCCACTCATAGGGAAGGGCGGGGCTGTAACTAGGTTATACTTTCTGATCTTAACACTTTCTGACCTTAACACTTTCTGACCTTAAAGCATTTTAGAACATAATTTTTCTGCTACAAATTGTATAAAAGCTACATAAATTCAAGGAAATTAGAGGTGCACCGATGTTGGCATCGGACATTGGAAATCGGCCTTTTTTGGCTACATCGGTCATCGGAGCATCGGATCAGTTTTAGGTAGCAAATGTTAAAACATCGGATATCCACAATTTTATTAAATCATTTTGTCACAGATGAGCCTATAATTAACTTCTGGGTGCTCAATTTTAGGCTACAGAAATTTTAAATTTTATTTGTGAAATCTGCTTAATTATTTTTAACTCCACGAAAAATGTAACGTTGTTTCACTTTACTTTCTTAAACATCGGACCACTAAATATCGGAATCGGATATCGGCCAATGTTTTTTCAACATCGGAATCTGACATCGGAATCGGTATTTTAGCATATCGGTGCACCCTTAAAGGAAATCTGTGTTTATCCCCTTGACTCCTTGTTTTTTTCTGCACCAAAATTAACTAAAAGCTTCATACATAAAGCAAACCAATAAACTTAAATTCCTGACTAACTGAGAATAAAGACATTTTATTAATGCTAGGCTGAACCCAGATCACGTACGAGAATGATCGCATAAACGCCGAAGTAGTAGCGATGGAGTTAGGCTTAAACACCCTCTCTGGACAGAGTAAAGTTCGAAAGATGAATTATAACTTCGTTATGGCCCACTCCCTTTTTTATCGAATGAAATTAATTTTTACAGCCCTTGGGCGTTGAATAGGATATTTGTGGTAAAAAGGGGGCCTCGGAACCTCCTGTATAAACGTGCTTAGGGCAGCACCCGATAGCAGCATATTTGCATATTGGTCTAGTTTGTTTTCCTAAGGGTTGCTTACCAAATACTTGCTTACCAAATACTTGCTAATGCAACTTGATGAAAAGAACCTCACCAAAATATAGGGCTTAAATGTGGCTCTTTCCTGTAGATTGTCAACAGACACTTGTTGTAGCCCGCTTGCACATAGTACACAAAAACTCGATAAAAAGTTAGCCAAAACGTGGACAAACCAACCCATGAACCCCCTCCAAGATTTTCATTTGGAATTTGCCCTAGGGGCACCAATTGGTTTTTTTTTAAAGGGAAACAGTTGACTAGAATTCTGCAAGAAGTGCTGCCATCCTTATCTACAGTGGTTTCAGCCTGTCGATGTGGTACTGTGCAATCTCAAGACTACCTTTTAAATAAAAAACACTTCTTAGTAGTGCCTTGCTTTCATTAATACTTAATAACTTTCACAAGAATATGCCCGTACATTATAATGCTAATTTATTTGATTGACCAACGTCTGTTACCATTAATGGCCACTATCAAGAACTTGAAGAACATTTATTTTTGCTTATTAAACGTAAACTTAGTTAGTCTAAAACATGTAGACAGCGTTTCCTGGCTGGTCGAGGAACTGCAGGAAAGGCGCGAGTCTCTGCCGGTGCCATGCTGTAAAGATCAGTGGTGAACTTTTTTTTTCAGCTATATATCGCAAACTTCTCGCCAATGATAGACTTAGACCTGTGTCAACCATTTTTTAAAATTACATTATAATAAAATTTTCAAGTCTTATCAGTATCTTTCATAAAAAAAATAGGCTGTAATGACTTGGGGGGCACCATTGCATGCTAGTCCCGATTGGCTAGCAAGCAATGGTATAGAAAAGTCTGGATGGGGAGCAATACTGTAGACAAGGTTGGGAACCGCTGATGTAGGGTTGAATGCCTTGCCAGTAGTTCACTAAGCTCAAAGTTGCAGTCAGTGCAGCAGGGGTGGTGCAAAGGATGCAGGGCACCCGGCCCAGGAAGAAGGGAGTCCAAAATTAACGAGTTAGGGGCCCAAAGGGGACAAAATTTACTACTGTTTGGTCTGGTTGGGAGTCCCTTTGTTCCCAGAATTGTGTACTTGTTGGGGAGGGGGCTCAACATTTTTTCCTTGCACCCCTGCTAGGAAAGAGCAAGCTGTGGCACTGGTTGCAGTTGGAATTTTATTTTAATACGGTGTATGTAATTAGTAAAATGAGACCCGTTAATTTAATTACAGCCTGAATGGTATTTTACTCAAATTCTGACCTGGATTAGAGATCATTCCGTGTTCCTGCAGAAAGTGATGCAACCAATTTTTGACAAAGACGGATTGTTCAATGTTAACTGCCAGGTAAAAAAAAAAATGTAATAGTACATGAGGCTATGTGAAGTAAAAGAAAAAAAAATGTTTCTGAGACATCTGTTACAAGGTTTGTTTTGGAGGGTTTGTTTTCTTTATTGTTTTTAACTTTTCTCTGGCATCTACTAAAGTTTAAAACCCAGATTTCCACCATTTTACCATTTTAATGGTCTCAGCTAGATTTTTCATTAGTACAAAAACTTGTTGTTCCCAACTCAGCACTTTCCATGTCGATTTTTCGGGTTTGCACTACTGAGAAACATTTATTTTATTTACCTTTTACATGGCCTAAGATTTTTCTTTTCTTTAATGATTACAGTTACAGCTAACAATTATAATTACAGCTGACTTTTGTTTCCAGTTGGAATTTATGCGTGGCCTCGTGGTGTTAGCGGTGGAAAAATTAGCTTCAAGCATCGAGGCTATACTATACGACGATTACACTCTATCACACGCGATAGACGAGACCCTTCTGTTTGAAAAAGAGCTGAGGTCACTTGGATATATTCCTGGATATCCTACGTGCATGAGCGTGTTGACGGAAGATCAATGCTTCACCCGTTGGCTAAACATGGAAAGAAAATGTAGGTTTTCAAATTTTTTTTCAGGTTTCTTGTTGGGAAAAACTTGACACGATCTTTGCGCAAACGAGCACCATGCTCAGTTCTCTGGGTCTTCAGCACCTATTTATGCAAAACCAAATAATCCAAGGAATCTTCAAAGCCCTGCGAATTTTCGGTGGTTGAAAGCCTGCATCAGGCAAGGAAGGATTTGAACACTGGAAATTCGCGATGATTTGAAAATTCCTTGGACTATTTGGTTTTGTATAAATCACTACTGATGACGTGAGGGTTAAATGCAGAATTTAGTTCACTGCTCTATATCATGCGGTTATGCAATACATTGACTAAATCTGTTGTGTGTTCGCCTTGTCTATTTTTTGTCGTTGGTTATCATTGGGTTTTTCTCGTCCTGATAAGTATTGGTGGGGGTCTTCTCATGAATTTATTTGACACTTCACGTTAGATGTAGTTGTCTATATTTTCTGAGAGTAAAGCCTGGAAATACTATACATTTCAGCCGCAGTTGAAAAAATGGACATGGTTATGGCAGCAACAACCGCTTGGAAACCGAGGTTTCAGGATCACGGTGACATTGATGAGTTGCGTGTCCCGGAGTGTGGCGAGAGCTTCATGACTTTGATACTGACAATCACAGGTACTGTACGGAAGAATCCTAACTGCTTTAAGTTAGTGGTATCCCCTTGTTGGAGTCAAGTGACGTGACTCAGCTAAACGAGGCCTGTTTTGATGCATTCTAGATCGCTACAAATCTCTTCCTAAACCCGGGCACCGTCTGCAGTTCTTAGATTTGCAGTTGGAACTGTTGGACGACTTCCGCATGCGTCTACAACAGTTGCATAAAGAAGAGGCAAGGGAGCCACTGGAATCCAACTATTGTGCAATCTTAAACACAGTATACTATGTTATTCATGTTCTCCGTGACTGGAGCGATTTGCCAGTAAGCAAAAGTAAAACATTAACATTAAGATACGCTTGTGTTGAAATGAACTCCTAAGACTTGGTCTGTTTCTTTCAGTTTTTCTTGCAAATGCAGTACTACATGGTGCAGTATGCGCTGACCCAAGCACAGCTGCAGCAACAGTATGTTGCTTCCTCTGGATCATGTGATAAGGCTGAATCATCAGGTACGCTCACGAAACTGAGCAATACATGTGTTGTACTGAGGGAAAAAGTATTTTTCTTTCTCCATGATTAAATTGGAAAGTACCTGGCATCAAAATACTTTAGGAGAGTGGCGACCTCTGAGATCCTGCTACGTTTGGGCGTAGTCGGCAAAGCAGTACAGCCCAATGTACCAAAACTCACTTCGTTAAATAATGTATTCTCGCCTGACAACGATAAAAATTTATTAAATCATTTACGTTGGTGAGCTAGAAATAAAATTGTCGACTGTTTACTCTCGTTCAGGTTTGGTCATTAACTGCACCCACTGAATGCAGCTAAATTCACACTATGGGAATAGGTGGCACGTGTCTCCATTCTATTCCCCTGAAGAAAGGATGCACCCAAGTCAGTGCTTTATCTCACTATGGTTGATGCTGTTAACTTATGTCGTAATAGTTTTATTTACTCATGGGGGAGGAGGGGGACCATGCTCAAACTTGCATCCTTGGTTTGAACTGCTGCTCTCCTTGTCCGAACTAAATCTGCCATCATGCTTGTCCACTGTAACCTCATCTGCAGTGAGACGTATTTTCTGCATTTGCAGAATTTTTGCAATCTTTGTATTGTTTACTTTATAATTTTCTTTGAATATTCAACTGTTGCGTTGCCAGAGGCTTTCACTGAACCAAACTAATATCGTAGAATATCGTAGAATCGTGCAGAATCAAGGATTTTTGGCTAATGTAGACAATGCACACAATGAATTGGTTCAGATTATAAGGGAGGTCAGCTGCACTCAAGGCCTTAGATTATCATGTACTTCACATATATGATAATTACAAATAAAAAAAACAAAACGGATGTACTTGTTTATGAATCTTTACTCATTTGTGGTTACTTTTTAATTATAATCACGTGCGCGAACCATAGTTTGGGCTACATGTACCTGAGGCAGTGCTCAATCAGAAGTGGTTTGCGCAGGAACTATAAACATCCCAAGGCTTTTCCAATCAGCACTGCAGAAAATGGGGGGGAAAAGAAAGACCAAGAACATGCTGCACATTAATAAGTTTCAAGGAATATTGTGTTTTACTACATAAAGCAGTTTAACCCTTTAAGGACGGGTGCGCCCGAATGCGCCCGCTGCATAATCATTGTTTACAGCTCTTCTACAAGTCATATCGAAAACTTCCAGCAAATTACAGTAAAATTTAAACTGGCATATGAAAGCCAGATCATTAAGGATAAAAATGACACAGGTTTCATGCCCTTACCTCAACTGGGTGAGAAGCTGTGATTTTTTTTCTACAAGTCAGTTATAAGTTCTTAGCACGCACGCAGTCCTTAAAGGGTTAAGATAACCTTTCTAACACAGGTACAGAGTGTGCCTAATGATTTTAGTAAAAATCAACCCTCCATGCGGTAATAAGTTCCATCACCCAGTAAGTGCAGTTCTTACTAAGTACAGCTACTTCAAGTGTAGTTAGCTCATTTTAGGAGTTACTGAGTGCAGCTGACCAACCAACGATTTTTCACAGAAAAACGCGTACATGGGGTTCGTGTTGACTGAATTATCAAATTAACTAATCTAAAAAAAAAATTCCTCGTAGCTGCATGGGTGATCTTTGAAAATGTGTGCTAAACTGCTAGGTTTCTCCCTTTTTAATTTTTACGTAGGTCAAGTGCGAAACAACTTTGTGCATGATTATGTCAACGCAACAAAAATGTATCGCATTTAGGGTTCAACTTTATGCTTAATTTTGTACCGTGGAATTTGCAAAAATTATTGCACTTTTTATCGCTACAGTGATGAACTTTTTATTGAAAACGCGAGTCTCTTTGTCTGACACCACCACTTCCGCATACCGCCTAGGCCAGTTGGGAGCGAGCCAGCCGAATCCCCATCTGTTGACGTTTTCACTCTCTAAACCCTTACATGAAATTAGTATGCACAAATATTATAAATGGTTACAAGCAGGCAGTAAATTGATATGTCAAGTCATTAGTAGGGCCAGTTTCATTTCTTTAACCAGGATTGTTCTTTGGAAAAAATTCTAAGAGCCATACTTGGTTAACAGTGAAGTTCTTTTTAACTTCTTTTTAACAGTGAAGTTCCCTGGCTGCCACACTTAAATTAGTAACAGAAAGCACGAAAAAATATTGATTCTAGTTTTCATGTTTTCTTTAAGCTGAGCCGTATGCATTAGAGGATGCAGGTAACACAACGCAGTCATCTTCAATGTCTATTTGGTCATCAGCTGTTCAGAATGAAGCTTTAGATTCTTTGCAAGAAGACTTCAGTGAAGATAAATTGGATAGCATGACTGGCACAGTCTTCGATCAGATTATTGGACTTTTGGAACACATGAAGGTAAGTAAGAGGGGTTTTAAGCAGTTTGAATGGCAATGCCGTTTTAAACTGAAGAAAAGCTTGTAGTGACGTATGAGTTCAACAGTTTTAGTTATTGATAGCACAGTAACAGTAAGGTACCCAAACTGTTACATCGTTAGTAAGGCTGCGTGCCATTAAGACTCATTCACCCCCCCCCCCCTCCCCCCCACACACACACATTACTGATCCGTTCAGGTGCTAGTATTTTAGTATTTGTGGTATCATAGTATTTGTGCGACATATGGTTTGCAGCGTTTTGCTCAGGATATTACTGAGTATCTTCGTCTGTACCGAATGGAACATGGCTTCGGTGTTCGACATTTTAGAATAAAAATAATAAACTTGGTATATTTTCAATTCTAGTTACTAGATTTTGAAGTTTGAATGCATCATTTTAGTTTGAAGGTTTCTTCACCAGCTTTCTTATGGTTCAGACCATAAATTTCTTAGATTTGTTTTAAGTATGTTCACTTATGCATTATCCCTTCAGTGCCAGGACTTACTATCAACAGGCCATTTTTTAAAGTACCATATAGGGATCGACCGATAATTGGATCATCATTGAATCGATTTGTTTGTCTTATACCGATTTTGGCTTCACAGCCAAACATGCCTTAGGCACTTTGCCATGCTGAGTTTTAGTTTCGAACATAGCTTCGGTTTAAAAGGATTAACCCTCAATCGTTTGACGCCTGGAAAGTAAATAAGTTGTTGTTAAGCAAAGCCTTGCTAATCCTCAGCTTTGATTACTAAATATACTAATATTTACTAATATTACTAAATATACTAATATTAATGCCTTGACGTTTTTGAACTTTGACCTTAGCAGTTTCCATTTTTACATTGGCTTACGTTACTGAATGGGGTTTTAGTTAGTATTTGACAAACATATAAATCGTTGTGAATCAAGTTTTTATGTATTTTTTGTTTGTTTGGGCTTTTTTGTTCAGTTCAGAAGTGTTCGGTGTTTGGCTGACCTTAATATTTGTTCATTTCGGTTAAGTTTGGTTTGACTGAAAAATACATGTTCGGTGCCGGCATACTAGTCATTACGCCAGTAAGCATTATCTGTATGTATCCATCCACTCTTAAGCTAAAATATGTGCACAATTGGGATACTGACTTGGATCATGAGCTCACGTAAACTTGAAACAGTCTGCTGTTAGAGGTATCGCAAAGACACAGTCTGTGAGATGCTTTAAGTTATAGCAAATTTTAAACTGAAGTATGGATTTAGCCAGCAGAACTGCTGTATGTAGTGCAATG
The DNA here is from genome assembly GCA_023313725.1 of Lithobius niger. Lineage (NCBI taxonomy): Eukaryota > Metazoa > Arthropoda > Chilopoda > Lithobiomorpha > Lithobiidae > Lithobius > Lithobius niger. The sequence goes on from JAHWFP010025329.1 coordinate 76,830, forward strand.
CTTCACTGGAATAGGTTATAAGCTATGTATGGTAATATTGTTTTTAGCATCTGCATTTGATGTAAATAGGAATACAGTATGATTAATATAACTTCTTAAACATTATGTGACATTACACGCTGTTTCATAGTAGTTCAAGCTGTTCTGTGTGCCATGGAGTGAATCTACAAACTCTGATGGTACATGCAATATAACTGGGTGCACCATTCTCAAACCTTAAAGTTAAAAACCCTGTAATGTTTCGGTATCGATAACTTTCACTGAAATTTCGATAACTCGGGAATCGTTCGAGATAACAACGGCGTTGTGCTCAGGAAATCACCGAGTGTATTCCTAGCTATCTTTTAATGGTTGGTTATTATTTTAATAATTATTGGATTTTTGAAGAAAATTACACCACCATGCAGTCCTTGTACCAGAATCAGAGCGATGCTACGTAGCAGTACGGCTGGCAGTGTTGCAGTACGATTTATCCTGCACTTTTTTTCTGTCTTAGTCTTCTTTTTGCGATAATTTCGCCAAAAATTGTACGATTTTGACGTTCAAATACACCATTTTAACCATTTTTTCGAGAGCTTTTGAATGGTGTCATTGTCAGGACGATAGGTTTGGTCATTCTCAAGTTGTTTAGCTAAAACAACCTACAAAGGTCTCGACTAAAAGTTGTCGCAAGAAACTTGTTCATGAACCCAAATGGGCCTAACTCAAAATTTTACACAATGCAAAATTCCAGCTTCACACCCTTCCTGCCACCCACAGACACTTCCCTCTTCCCGCAGACCGTTTTCAGTTTGCAAAAAGCTTGTCGCGGACCGGCTGAAAATATTCTGCTTCTGGGTATGCAGTACAGTACCATGCAGTACCAAGTGTCAGGTAAAGTCAATCTGTGGAAGTCTTACTGAAAAGAGGATGCTAAATCTCTTAACCGCCTTTTGATTTAAATAGACGTATCAGTTTGGGTCGGCAAAAGATTGCTTCCTTTGAAACACCATATTTTTCTGAATCTAAGATGACTCAAATATAAGACGAGTAGCATTTTTGGGCTTGCACATTCAAAAAAATAAATGACTGCGATTGTGAGATGGGCGGCTTAAGCAAGGCTTTATTTAGGCTTGATATTGCATGTATGAGTGTGTATAGTAGAAATTCACTTGTTACTGCATTCACAGCCCAAAACTTTAATAATGTCTTTGATTTTGTACTGCTTAGGTCATTTTCAATACATATTTAGTTTTTGCTAAATAATTCAAAATCTATTTATGCAACTGGCTTGAGAATAGCACCATTGCGTAGCTCTCGAAAAACCGATTCGAATGGTGTATTCAAACATCAAAATCGGCCAAACTTTGACAAGTTATGGATTTGCATGCGAGTACAAGACTATACTGCCGTTTTAATGGTATAAATTTGGGAAAAAAGTACCGTCTTGTATTCAGAGAAAACGGTAAACGGTCAGTTCAGTCACACAGTCCGACAACAGAATTAAGTTTGACCTCGTATTATTTAACCTTTAGCGTCCACAGGTCATCTACGAAAACATTATGTCAATAACTGAATGCCTTTGCGATATTTTGACAGGATGAAATGATAAGAAAACTTGCTGACTATGTTGTTACCGAAGTAAAAGCCAAGAGTAGACCTTATCGCACTGAAAAGTAAGTGCCAGACATTATTTTTAAGTTGCATCTTGATTTCAAGTGCAGCTAACTCATAAGAAAGGAATTTGATTTGGTAATATCTCATAATATTAATCTTTTCAGATGGTTTTCTATGCCTGCCCAAAAGGATTACATTTGTCTAAGTATAACGGCGACTGCATGTCCTCTACTTATGGTGCTAAAATGTCAGCTACACTCGGTGCAAGAATCATTAGCACAGCCACTTTTCCATCGTTTGTGGCAAGTTGTGGCAGAAGAACTTAATTACTTTCTATATAAAGAGGTAACATTTCCAATGCTTTTTTGAAATAAGATTCACTGAAACTTTGCTGCCTATGTTTTATTTTTACAACAGCGTTAATTTTTTTTCCAGTTGATTCTTCGAAACAATTTTAATGAAGGTGGTTGTGCGCAAATTCATTTTGACCTGACTCGAAACTTCTTTCCCATTTTTGGAGAATATACCCGTCGTCCGGAAAACTATTTCAAAGAGTGAGTCCTTACGTCAAAGCGCAAATAGGGACTGTTTTTTGGGATCCCAAATCCAATTCCAGTTCTGAAAAAGTAGGTCTCAGTTTTTCAAAATTTTTGCGGTGTAGCTAGCTAAGATATTTATTCAGTAAGATATTTGCCGTGGCGCATCGTCATGGTGACACCGAACAAAATTGGACATTTTTATTAGTTTCTATTTCAAAATTTTCAAAAAATATAATGGACTCTGGCACAATTAGAATTGGACTTTGGCTCAGGAAAAGTGGTCCCTGTTTGCACTTGCTGTTTTAGTACAGGGTGGTCCACAAAAAACTGACGACCCAAAATTTTCTAAGTCCAACTTTTCTAGTTAGCACCCCTCAGAACCAGGAGAGGACAGAAATCAAATCTAATGTGGAAGATTTCTGTTCGCTCCTGGTTCTGATGGAGGCTAACTAGAAAATTTTGGGTCGTCAGTTTTTTTGCGGACCACCCTGTATATAAGTTGGGTTAGGTCAGTTGCCTATGCCAGAATTTCATAGATAAGGGGCTTTCCAAGAGGCCTTTCAAAAATCAGGGAAGCAGTTTTTTTTTTTAGCAATGCCAACAAATTGCGACTTAGCAGTTTGGCCACTAGCATGCCTCAACACTTCAAAGTACCAATCATACCATGTGATGAATACCTAGTGTGGATATGTTGGACATATACATCACCACTAGATAGTTTATTAGGCCCTATAAAAAGTAAAAATAGTGAGTATTCAGGCCTTTGCTAGTGACGCTTATAGAACCAAATAAAATAAAGTGACTAGCAAAAATTTCCTTCCAGAAATTTATAAAAAATGGGTAGCTATCTTGCCAGCAGTTATCCCGCAAGCATGATATTAAAATGTAGTTTGAAATAGTGTAATGACTTTTTACCGCAATCTGAACAAAAATCAAACAATTATTGCTAATTGGGTTAGCAGGTTAGAAACTGCAATGTAAAAAAAAGCTTGATCACGAATGACTTTTTGCTTTGGACGTGTAAAAATGCTTGAGAACCAAACAATTTTTGTGTGGTTTTTTGTTTCAGAGTCAAAGAAGCTGCAGTGTTGCTGATTCTTCCCACTGGTTCTGCATTTCTTTTACGTGATGCTTTGAAGACTACAGGGCCATCTCGTTCACAAGCAGAACAAGCATTAGCCGAATTAGGGGTGTATAAGCTCACACCAACAGAAGCAGTGGAAATTATTAATCTTAGGACTGACGTCACTGCAATTTAAAAGTTGTAAAAATATATTTATTATTGTATCATACTATGTATGATATATAAAATAAAGACCTTGTTACTATATTTTCCTTTGAGTCATTGATTAAGTAGTAAGTTACGTAGTTAAAACTTTCAGTTAATGCCACAGCATGCATTGCGTGTGAATGCCAATAGACTTTAATTCAACCTTTGTGACTTTTCGAATGCTTATAACAAATATGCACACGGTTAATAATCTGAAAATCTGACGGGTGGGCTAACTGAGGAGCATATTATAGGACATAGTACCATACTCTTACTAATCTACTAATCACAGATCTTTTTTTTTTGTCAATAAATTGCAGTCGTGCCTAGGTTGCACCTTACATTCGAAGGCCTCTTTTTTTTTTTACTTTAATTGTTTCTCCGTATTGTCTCTCCTATAACCGGCTCGTTTTTCAAAATATTTTTATTCGAAAAACCAACCTACAGTTTGCGTATGGACGTAATGATAATTTTTTTTAAATATTAACCAATTTTGACGTTCAAAAACACCATTTTAACCATTTTTTCCCCATTATTCCAGTGGTGCAACCCTCAACTCTGTATTTACAACCGTTCTGCAGTTACTAATGGAAAAAAAGAAAACTTGTATTTAAAACATGGCCTACAAATGGATAAAAAAAATGCTGCTTACTCATTGTAACGGGGCTGTTGTCTGTTGGTTTGTGGGTGCGGTTTATCTGCTAGTGCGGCTTATACCTAAGACAATACGGTGCAACATTTTCGCTTTAGAATGGTGCTAATAAGTCGGTACCTTACCCAAAAAGTAAAAAAAAAAAAAAAATTACATATTTAATCAATGAATGTTTTGTCATTTTATATGAAAAGAAACTCGCTGCATAAAATATAGGAATGTGACTAGAGTATGGAAGTTACTCAAAAGCTAGGAATACCTTATAGTCTGGTTATTCATACTGCCACATGCCAGTGCTGCAGAAGTACTGCTCATCACCTTTCATGTCAAACTTTGCTGAAGATCACAATGGGTGACAGTAAGTTATAATAATTAAAAAATGGGGAACACTAGCTTATGCTGTAATCGCTTCCACCAATCAATTCTTGTTGTAGAGTAAACTCGTGTACATTTTTATTTTATTTTGAATAACCAGACAGAATCAGTTCAGACTAACTATTCGGTAACCCATAAGATACATAGACAAAAAAAAACCTCTATTTTTTTCAGATGAATGTTCAATTTATATGTTTTACAACCTTCAAATGAAGAATAATGGTTTTTCTTTTAGGTCATCTACGCACTTTTATGAGCAATGAGGTTGTGCATTTTCCTGCAAATCCAGGTGACAGTTAAACATATGGTTAGGGGAAAAGAACATCTGTCGGTCGTGCAATGCAATCAGACAATGGCTAACAATGAGGAAATAGCAGTTCAGCTTCAAACAGATGGGAATTGTGCCCTTGGACGCAAGGCTTTTAGTATTTTCACAAGACGTGAATGGAATTCTCTCCTAATCAGCATTAGTAGTAATCTTTTTACGTTTTGTTGGAGTAGTAGGCTTTCTCACAGGTTGATGGGGAAAGCTACACCTTGTCATTTGTCTAACATGGTGCCTTAATGTATGATTTTTTTAATTGGTAAAAGTGTTCTTCATGTTGAAAGCTGTTACGTGCATGGAAAACAGGGTGATATCTCCCAGTTTAAAATTCCAAATGTAAGTGGAAATGTTGTATTACGTTTCTATACAGAAAGATAGATATTCTGAGAGTGGTTAACTCACAATAACTTGAAAAAAGGAAGTAACCATACAAAATAAGGTGAGAAATATTTTTTTTATTTCTATAGAATAATAAGTGATGAAGAGTAAAAAGAGATGCTACCACCAACTTTTGCTTAATAATTAGTTCAGGGTTTCTGTATTGTCCGAGTTCCAACAATTTGCTGATGGATGCTGCCCCGATACAGCCTATAATAGAGAAACTAGGCATTATAATTTGGAACAAAAATCGTAATTGATATAGTGGGTATTAAAAATGGAATTTGAACTGTAGGGATTTCACATGGTGTACCTTGTTTCAGGTTGTGGCTAGCTACAGCCAGCCCTCTTCAGCTGGTTCTACAGGGGTTGCACGATTTGATTTTAGACAGTTTAAATTCCGAGCAGCTGCATTCAACCTCGTTTTGTTAGGGTTGTGGGGGAGAGGGGAATAAGGGCTTTCTGTGGTTAACCAATTAGCAACTAGTTAAACTAGGCATTCAAGGCATCGTGCTCTTGAAATGTTGGAGCGAAGCAAATTTAGCTATTGCTTGTACTTGTAATAAACCTCCTCTAATCTCAGCTACACCCCTGTCGAGTGTAATACCTCGTGATTTATGAGCAGTAATACCGTAAGACAGATGTAACTATATTTGTCTGCGTGAGCATGCTGCTTCATTTTTCTTAAAATGCCTGGTTTATCATTAAAATAGGCCTTGTAACCCCTGTATAGGCTTCGCTTGAACATTATAATCAATGTATGAACACTATACAAAAGCGATCCGTAACTTTATGTGTGCTGTATAACAGGTAAGTGGTGATTATTTTGATAATCTGTATTTCATTTGTTTAGGGTGACCCAAATTTTGGAATAATTGACAAATATTGCGTTATAATTCTGTAACAAGTTAAACATAAGATGTTATAATGACTCGGTTTAAACCTGTATGTGTGGGTCTAATAAATAAACGATAAATAAAACAATTTTTCAACTTCTAGTACTGATGGCTGGATCAACAGTTGCCTTGAACCAGAGAGTCCGCAGCGAAGACCCACTGGTGTCTCCTACCATTAGAAAGTTCATTGACAGAAGTAAGCTATACCAGTGTTACAAATTTCATTCTGTAACAGTATGGGAATAAACAATATCTCAATAACTATGAATAGATTTGATATTAGCATTTCTGCTCAGCATTCAGCCTCCTTATCAAGCAGCTAGGCTTTACCAGTCTTTTAAAGTTTTTAATGAAATGCTTACACATGTGCAAATGGATTTGAGGTAGAGACAGCGAGATACAAACTTAATCAATACGAACAGCAGTAATCACACGTTGATTATGGTTATTATGTAGAAACCCTATGGAAATTCACTCCTGAGGGACGCCATCAAATTGCTGTATTGGAAGAAGATCTTTTTCAACTTCGTCAGCAGCAGCAGGCAATACTGAGGCGGGAAAGCGAATTAACATACATGTAAGTAAATTATCCGGAAGAGCACTTAAGGTTCATTGCAAAGGCTTCCACACAATGGGGCACATGCCCCCCCCCCCCACCCCACCTTTTGCCTTTTTGTTGCCCTTTAGGTAGGTAAATTAATAACAAAAAAAAACATTAAAACAAAGACAGAAACCATCAAAACAAAAGCTTCTCGTCTATTGCATATAATTGAAAAATAGTGGCTGCCCTTTTTTTTTCTCCCCTTTCCATTATTTGCCGCTGCTGTCCCCTCCCCCCGAAAGTCTGCGTACACTGCCGGTTCATTAGGCCAGCGTGCCATCATGTTAATTACAAGTCATTATACAAAGAATCAACGCTTACTATGCACATGTTAAGAAATTTTGTATTATTCAAAACTTCCTATGACACAAGGGGTTGGGGCCCGTTCAATAAACACAATCTTCAACCAACAAAGCCGTATTACAGTGCGACATTTTTACCACTAATTTTCCACTAGTTCTAAATTGCTATTGGGAAGCAACTGTCGTGGGGGCTGAACAGTAGCAGAACTCAGCCATGTTGCCTGAAGAAGCCAGTAGGGTTGTGAGCTAGAAAGGGAACCCTAGAAAATTCCCCACCAGTCGAGGTATTGCGATAGACAACCAATCTCCTATAAGTCCGCTAAAAATTAATTAAGTGGTTCCTGGGAATCGTGCTGAAAAAAATTGACGCAAGCGGGCAGTGTTTATTTAAGTTTTATTTGTGATTTTTCAGAGACGGACGATGGCCTTTTTTTTTTACCAAACAAAACGAAATCAGTAGCTTGTGTTGTGGAGGACAATAGCTATGTTTTAATGCCACGATCAGCATGCAACAGTTTCATGTTTGATAAAAGTCATTCTTTAGATCGAAGTTTTTTGTTGTTACATGCCTCTGAACGACCCTTAGCTTCTTTTTTGAGGCAATAATATGAATGGAGCAGAGAGCTGATGTGGTCATTGGCTCTAGGAAATGTTTGGTGAAAGTGATGATCCAAACATTGGTTATCGAGCCCACCAGTATCAGTACTTTTGTAGCGTGTCGGAATATTAGCACTGTCTTTGTCGTTTGCCAGTTTTTGCAAACCATGCATCGGGATCTGTTTTGGTCTATTCAGTGCAGTATTTGGCCCCTTCCATGATCGGAGGGTTACCAATTAGAATACTCAGGTTTCCCCCTCCGTGTACTAAACTTTTATTTTTGCTTTTCAAATGTTTGTAAGATCAGAATTGAGCCAATTCATCTGTACAAGCTACAAGCATTAAGTTCTCTTTACCTTAAATAAAAGTAGTTAGGAAAAAAATATTGTGCAGTATTTTCGGCCTCTTAGTTGCTTTAACGTATTTTTAAAAGAATAGTGCACATCAAGCATGCAGTGCTCCTAGTCATGCTCATGTAGCAGTTTGTGAAGTAGCTGCTTTATTCAGTCTGTTTTTGTTTAAACTTAGGCTTCATGATCTGATTCTTCAAGAAAAGTACTTGCAACTGAGTCTAGAGCAGAGGGAATTGGCAGAAATTCCTGGTGAGTACAAAAATATTCCTTTCGGTATATTTTGTGTGCAAATTAATTTGGCAACATTTAAGTTTCTGCAGAATAAAATGTAAAGAATGTCTTCTGCGTAGTGGTGTAAAATTTTAAAATACCATGTGTGATAAGACACTTTGTAATGCAACTGACTTCTTCCTATAATTAATGCAATTGTTGAGAGTTCATTCTCAGTTCATGGTTGCACGGTTAAAAGCAGAAAAATAAACACTTTGGAAATTTTTGATAAACCGTCACTTTTGGCTAGTGTTGTAGTTAAATGCAGTTTGCGCTTCTGGTTCTGTGATTGTGGCTTTCCTTGTCCATGGAAGGTTTAGCCGAGACGAAACCGAAGACTCCCGAGCTACGTTTGGACCTTGCTCTTTTTTTTTTTTTTGGTGTGTTGTTTTTACTTGCTACTAATTTTTTAATAGCTTATTGTTCTTTCTTGTTTTAAGTACTTATTTACCTGTGATTGATAAGACTGTTAGCCTTTAAACTCTATTTACTTGTATAAATTTTATATGTGTAATAAACTGGTTACTTACTTTTCCCCTTCCCTCATCCGAGGTCTGTTAGTTGAGTCTTGCTATAAATTCGTTTTGGCTATGCAGCCCTCCCATTCCAGGGTGGTGTAGCCATTATTCTACTGCTGAACTATCATATTGGCAACATGGCTCTCCTCTCCTGGGGTAGGCACAGCCAGGAAAAAGACCATTTATTCAGCTGCTGTGCTGTCTACTTGCCAGTTATGCAGTTCTTCCCTCACGGGGTTGGACGGGGTCAGTGTGCACATCACCATCAATGCTGTATTTACACATCCCACAGGAGGTTTTCTTTCGTTGTGGCTCGCTAAGGTGGTATAATAATGTTCTTGAAAGGGGAGTCAATGACTACACGATGTGAAGGTGTACAAAGATAGGAAACCAGAATTTTGAAACGGATTTTTGGAATATATACTGGCTACACGACCCTTCTTTCCCGGTATGAGCTAATTGCTTCACTTGTGGCTTTCATTCACCGATGTCCTGCGTGCCCAAAAAGATGTTTGTTTCATTGTAGAGCCGCAAGGCGCTACTGCTATGTTTTTAAAATGGTAAAGAAGAAAATGAATGACTAAACTATGTTAGTGTAGAAAGTCGGGTAACCAGGTTTTTGATTATGAAATTTTTGGAGTTGGTACCACATATACAGCCGTGACCTCCCGAGGTGGATTAACTGGTTCGCACATGGCCATCAATCCTACGTATTTCACTTCCTGTACCCAGGTTATCTCGTGAGTGTGGACCAGTCGGGAGAGAGAATCCAGAATGAATGGAAGATAGGTGTACTTGAGCCTTTCAGGTCTACAACAGGCAGTTAAACAAGGTTTACCTTGATATTATGTTAAGAAGTTTGGAGAAAAGTGTGTTGACCAAACAAAAACTAATGTATGTTACTAAAATTAAGGTTTATTGCCATGTCACAGCTTACAAAGCCTAGGTTCCCTTTGGTTGGTACCTTAACGAGACCCAGGTGTTTATTTACCGTTACCTTTACTGATGTACTTCACATATTCTCTTTAAATTCTTCACTGTGCACACCAAATGGTGTAAACTTTAAAAATCTTAAATCTTTTCTATGCATGGTGACCATTAAGTTTTCTAATTTTTTCTTTAAAAAACACCCAAATATAGTAATTTATCCCACAACAGGAGAATGAAAATTTTGTCCATAATTACAGTAAAATTTCTGATTAAATTTTCAGAAACATTTAAAACAGTCGAACAAAAGGAACGAGAGGCTATCATCACTGAAGGGATGCTACGGATTGTGGAAACGAGGGATTTGATGCTAACTGACATCGATATTGAAAGGTTAAGGTAACTTCTATGTTCAAAGCAGATTGGGGCTGTAGCGGGGTCACTAAAGGATGAATTTAATCCTTTGCTTTTTCCTCGCCTTTTCCACATTATCGTCTGGCGTGGTGAGGACAAAGGTCACTTAGGGAAACATCACTCCATAAGCCTCTTGTCGATAGCACTAACTCTTCTAGGTTAACTGATTGTACGACTGTATTGCACATCCTGTGAAGCAACGCATGGTTAGAGACGTCAGGAAGTATAAAAGTTGGAGGGATGTAAACAAGAAATTTACTGACATAATTTTCCATCTAGCAAAAAATGTATGTAATTTTCCCAACTGATTTGCCGACTGATCAAAAATTATGTAATCTTGCTAACTGATTTACCAACTGGCCAAACTTTTTTGGGGGGTGTGTTACACCCCTCCCCCACATGCACCCCCCCCCCCCCAAAAAAAAATAAAAAAACCGTCCCTGCGCATGGTGCTCAGAGAGAGTATGAGAGACAAGATTAACCATGAGGAAGGTTACAACTGCTTCTGAGCTGGGCAATAAAAAATTGTTTATTCTAAATATAAACAAATTAAAGATAAATAGTATTATTTTCCATAGAGAATTGATACAGTAATTGTTAAATTGCCTTCATTAGTTATTATTGAAAGAAAAAATGTATAAAAATGTTTTGTTTTATAAAAATATGAGCTCATTCAATCTCCGTGGCTCTTCCAGAGTGGAGCAGGTAGAAAAAGTTGCTCTCCCAATACTAAAGTTTAGGAGTAAACACCTAGTCAGCTATGAGTAATTTTGTTTGTTGTTCTGTTTTCGAAGGTCATTATGTTTGCTCATTAGCTGCCTTGAGTAGATTTAAACTTCGTCAGTACTACACTGCTGCTTACTAATCCTGACCTAGTTGCACAATCCCAGTAATTGTAAAAAACAAAGCTTTACTTTTTAAAGAGAGCAATGTGAACTCTGTTGCAATTAAATGTATTAAGTCTCAAAGTTATTAAAATCACTGGGGAGCTTACAGCACTCCCTCAGATCTTTTAAATTATTTTGCCAAACCCGTTTTCCAATTGCAGTGGTCTCCAAACAAAATTGCTGGGTGTGGCATTTTTAGTCTTAATAATTTCCATAAAATTTACTGTTACTCTACAGTTAGTTGGAGAGCGATAAAGCAATCACTAAAATTATTGTCTTGACGCTTTAACAGAGAAACTGAGGAAGACGATGAACAGAAAGAAGATATGGAAAAATTGAAAAGAGGTTCGTAAATTGACCAATGTATGAAAAGATAAACCTTCTACTAGCATGTGATGTCGTTTGGTCTTGTCAAGAAATCATTTGCCCCTTCCAACAAATCATAATTATGTTGTGAATGTAGTTTACTGGGTGACTGGAGTTGCACCTTAACCATTGTGTAATTAACTAATTATTGTATGTTTGATTTGCAGAATGGGAAGAGATGAAAATGGTGGAACCACCTCGAGGAAACCAAGAAGCTGTTGTAACAGACAATGCACACTCAAAAGAATCAAGAAAATCAAAAGGCTGCAACATTTTGTGACACGTAATGGTACTGGATAGAACTTTAGTTACATCTGTTGTGGATTTCATTATTTATGGAATTCAGTTACAAGCCTCTGTTCCACATGCTCTGCTGTCAAGATATTGCAAGGATAATGGTTTCATGATATTCGTTGTTGATAAAGCAGCTAAGAAGTAGTAATTGCAATAGTCTAGCTGCCGCTATCTACTTCCCCGAGTGAAAAAGAGCTCATATCTGGTGGTGTGTCGCTACCCGAGGTTTCAGTTCTATGATAAACATTCAGGGACTTGTCGTTTTAACCCCGGTTTATAAGACAGGATTTGTACTTTAAGAAAGGTTCTTAGATTTGAAAACAAAAACAATGCTGCCTTGAAGACCTTGAATTTTAGAAGAAAAACAATGGGCAATGCCCTTGAAAATGTTGGTATTTTGAAATGTGCCCCTGCATATTTCAGTTTTTGTACATCTATTCATGTTTTTATAAAATATAAATTGTCTGGACACTTGTTTTTGTATGCCTTCCCAGCGATGTTTGTGCTAAGTACAATATTACAGATTTTCGTTGCTAGGCTGCATGCACGTGGGAATATGCGCTTATCGCAGGTTTAAATGCGTGGCCGCAGATTTGTGTTTGGTTGTGAGTGGTTGCCATAACCCGATGAACCCGCCTTCTTTCTCTTGATCGTACCGTTTTGTGGCTTCATTGTCAAAAAAGGCACAAAGGCACCGTGATAGATCTGACAAAATTAACGTAAGACTTTGGTTTAAAAAAACGTGTAGGTTATTTTACTGATGAAATGTTACAGCTACCAAAAAATTGTTTTAACTTTCCTTAAAATACTTTCTTGAATTACAGCTTATTTTTGTGTAAATAACCAGATACAAAACCCACAAGGGTGAAAGAACCCTCCAAGTTCAGCCAATCAAATTACGCATAAGTACTATGGATCATAGCAATGGTTTTTTCATTTGCCCTTTGATCTATGAGAGTATCGCGCAAAGCTACGACTGTCCAGCTCAAAGCTATAAGTAAGAAACTCCAACGATACGAAAGCTATGAGAACTACAAAATAAGTGATATCAGAAACAAAACCAACAAGAACCTGCCAAGTTTCAGCCAATCAAAGTAGTGATATCAGAACAAAAATGGCTGCCACCAAGTTGCTACATTAGTTGCCAAGCTTATCCCACCAAATATTAAACAAACGGTTAAATGAAAAAACCTAACGAACAAGTTTTTCATTAACATCTAATGTAATAGTCAGTGGGATTAGCTAAGCAACTTGGTGGCAGCCATTTTTGTTCTGATATCACTACTTTGATTGGCTGAAACTTGGCTGGTTCTTTTACCTTTGTGGGTTTTGTTTCTTCTATCACTTATTTTGTAGTTTTCATAGCTTTTGTATCGTATGAGTTTCTAACTTTGAGCTGGACAGTAGTAGCGTTGCTCCGAAATCTCATAGATCAATGGTCAAATAAAAAACCTGACCATTGCTGCAATCCGTGGTACTTCTGTGTAATTTGATTGGCTGAAACTTTGCAGGTTCTTTCACCCTTGTGGGTTTTGTTTCGGATATCACTTGTTTTGTTCTTTTTTAGGGAGGCGGGTGGCATCTAATTTTTGCCAGTGGCCATTTAGCGGTTTAATCGTTTTTTTCCCCCCGATTTTTATCTGATTTTTTATTTTATTAATACTGGAGTGTAACTCAGATTTTTACCCGTACAGCTCAAAGCCATAACCATCAACAACAAGTAGCGCGTCCGTTGTATCGACGATGTTTGTGCTGCCGATTACGTGTGGTAGTCAGTTTGCATTGTTGCTTGTGTATTAATAAAGAGCGCTAATTACTTTGATCACAGGCGGCTTTTTCCCAACTTCATGAAAATAGCCTTACAAATGATTGCAATCTTTTTAGTTAATGCCTTCCCAAATATCAAACCATAAAAGGCACGTATTGGAGTTGAAAAGTGCACTGAAGACCAAATTTTATTCGTATCTGTCGCATAAATTATTTTATGAGAGGAATTGGTCAGTAACCAGTATATAGTAGTAACTGACAAGGGCGAAACGAATACGGTAATTGATATTATATAGTAGTAGTAGCAGTCAGCTAAAATCAGTTATCTTCACACACTTTTATCATATTGAAACAGTTTATGCACTTCATTCAATACTATTGCTTGTCAGTGCACAAAGACTTTCCATTTTCAACAATTTCAGGCTGTTCGCGGTATAGGTATTTATTCTTACAATCGTGAAATACGCTCAGCTCTGGTTTCTATTAAAGTACCAAAAGCTAGTGGCCACCATGCAACTTGATGGCAAACCACTAGCATGGTCCTTTGATGCCCTTTGCCAAATAAGCAAAGAAAACGGTGCTTAGCCAGGCTCTCCATCACTGTTGGCGGACCAACAATGCTTCCCATCATAAAGTAAGAGTGCCAAAGAAGAAACGACTGTAAAAAATGCCACAAGAGGAAAGAGTGCAGAAAATTCCAAAGGAGGAAAGACTGACAAAGGGGAAAAAAATTGCCAATTGTAGACAGCGTGCTAAAGAAGAAAAGAGTACCAAAGGAGGAAGGAGCACAGAAAATACCAAAGGAGGAAAGAGTGCTAAACGAGGAAATTTCTAAAAAAGTGAGTGCCAAAGGACAAAAGAAGGTCAAAGTAGAAAGTGCCAAAGGAGAAAAAATTGCCAATTGTGGAAAAAATGCCAAAGGAGGGAAGAGTGCAGAAAATGCCACAGGAAGAAAGAGTGCTTAAGGAGGAAATCATCCCAAAAGAGAAGAGACTGACAAAAGAAGGAAAAATTACCAAATGCAGAAAGAGTGGCAAAGGAGGCAAAATTGCCAAATATGGCAAAAAATGGCAGGAGCAAAGAGTGCAGAAAATGCAAAAGGAGGAAAGGGTACCAACGGAAAAAGACGAACAAAGGATGAACACTTGCTAAAGGAGGGGAAAGTGCATAAAATGCTAAAGGAAGAAAGAGTGCCAAAGGAGGCAAAATTACCAAACACAAAAATACCACCAAAGGAGGAAAGAGTGCAGAAAGAAAATGCTAAAGGAGGAAAAAGTTCCAACGGAGGAAATAATGCAGAAAATGCTACAGGAGAAAAAGTTCCAACGGAGGAAAGAATGCAGAAAATGCTAAAGGATGAAAAGTTCCAACGGAGGAAAGAATGCAGAAAATGCTAAAGGAGGAAAAGTTCCAACGGAGGAAAGAATGCAGAAAATTCTAAAGGAGGAAAAGTTCCAACGGAGGAAAGAATGCAGAAAATGCTAAAGGAGGAAAAAGTTCAAAAGGAGGAAAGAGTGTCAAAGAAAAAACAAATGTGGAAAGAATGCTGAAGGAGGAAAGACTGCAGTACATGGTGAGGGAGAAATGAATGCAGAAACTGCTAAAAGAGGAAACGGAGTGCCAAGTGAGTAAGGAATGCGGTATATTCCAAAGGAAGGAAGAGTTCCAAAGAAGGCAAGAGTGCCAAAGAGAAAAAATGAGTGCAGAAAATGCCAAAGGGGGAAAGAGTGCAGTAAATACCAAAGGAGGAAAGACTGACAAAGGAGAAAAAATTACCAAATGCAGAATGAGTGCCAAAGGAGTAAGGAGTACAGAATGTGCCAAAGAATGGAAGGGAGTACAGCAAATGTTAAAGAAGAAAAAAGCACCAAAGGAGGAAAAACTGCCAAATGCAGACGGATTGTCTGCGGAGGGAAGAGTGAAAAAAATGGCAGAGGAGGAAAGAGTGTAGGAGAAAAGCGTGCAGAAAATGCCAAACGGGGAAACTGTCCCAAAGTAAGAAAGACTGACAATGGAGGGAGTAGTACCAAATAAAGAAAGAGTGCCAAAGAAGAGAAAAGTGCTAAAGGCAGAATGTTTGCCAAAGGAGCTAAGAGGGCCAAAGGCAGAAAAAGAGCCAACATGAAGAGAGGCAAAGGAGGAAAAATTGCCAAATGTAGAAACTGCCAGAGTAGGAAGGAGTGCTGAAAATGGCAAAGGAGGGAAGAGTGACAAATATAGAAAGAGGGCCAAAGGAGGGAAAAGTGCTTAAGGTGGAATGATTGCCAAGGGAGAGGAAAAGTGCCAAAGGAGGGAAAGTGAATAAAATGCCGAAGGAGGAATAATTGCAAATGCAGAAAGCGTGCCAAAGAAGGAAAGAGTCCAGGAGATGCCAAAGGGGGAAAGAGTACATATAGAAAATGGCAATAGGATGAAAGACTGCAGAAAATTCCTAACATAAGAGGTTCAAAGGGGGGAAGAGGACCAAAATTGGAGAGTACCGAAGGAAAATAGTGTCAAAGTGCCGATCACCTTCTCAACTTCCCTGACAGTTTCCTCGTTTTATCCACCCACCTTGTGCAGCCCTCAGCATAACCAACTCATACACGCTCCTCACAGTTATCTCCACCTTCCTATCGAACCCTATCTTCGCCGCCACCGCCCTTGCTTCGAATGACGACCACCTCATTCTCCTTTCATAACCCCTCTCGCCGCCCACTTTCCTAACTCCTCCTGGAACCTCTCAAGCTGCTTCCACTCATCACCAACATACGCCAACATCTCCCACCCTCACAAACATCACCCCCGGCACCACTATACCCTTCCAGGCAATTCTGACAATTTCATACCGATTGTAACCCCACATCGCCACCTTCTTAATCATTCCCTTAACCCTTCCTGCTTTTCCTCGCACATTCTTTCCCATCAACTCCAAAAAGTCAGGTTTCGCACAAAGCCTCATCCAAAGGTAGTCATAATCTTTCACCGATTTGATCCACGTCCCCCGTAAACTGGACCCCTCCTCCTCCATATCTTACCCTTCCCCAAAAAAACATATATCCCGATTTCTCCCCAGTGAACTAAACCTTCGTCTCCAGTCCCCAATCCCCACACTCTCCAACAAACCTGTCAAGGCCCTCCTGCTGTCCTTCCAGCAACCAATGTCATCAGCAAACGTCAGCACCGGGGTACGGAAACTCTCCTCACTCCCACTACCCCACCTAAAACTTTTCTGCGTGTCCTGCAAATGCTTTTCCAATCCCCTAAGATACACCAAGAAGAATAGCGGTGACAAAGGACATCACTGTCTCAGCCCCCTTGTACACTCTACCCACTCCGACTGCACACGATCCCAAGTTGCAACATACTTCCCTTCCTAATATATCCTCCGAATCAACTCCACAAAATCCTCTTCAGCTCCCACACCCCGTAGTCCCTACCACAGAAGACCCCACCACACTCCATCGTAAGCACGGGCAATGTCCAGAAACGCCACCGATACGCTTCTCCCCTCCTCTTCCTCGCCACCTCAATGGCCTGAGTCACCACAAAGATATTATCTTCATGACGACTCCCCTTCCTGCAACCTATTGTTCCGAACGTCTTCCCACCTTTCAGCCAATCCCGGAACCTGCTTGTAACCACTCTCATGAACACTTTGCTCATAGCACTTGCAGTAGCAACTGGTCAAAAATGTTCTATCTTCTTCCTATCCTTTCCCTTGTCCTTGAACAGAAAATGCACCGTCACCTTCTTCCAGTTTTCCAGCACCATTCCCCCTTCAGAATATTCATTGCAATAATTAACCATCTTTTTTCCCTTAACCCCCATGCCCTTTACCAGTGTCCCCACTATCCCATCATCACCTGGAGTTTTCCCCTTCCACGCATACAGAAGTGCCGCCTCTAGCTCCCCTAAATAAATATTCCTTAGCAGACCCCTCTCGCTCCTTTCTCCTACGTCCTTCTCTACACTCCCCTCGGATGCAGTGGCTGCGGTTCTTAGAGCCCTGTGCTCCACACAGGGCTCTAAGTTCCTTAGCCACAGCATCCGTCATATTAACTTCTCCAAATCCTCCCTGCCCCCCCCCTCCCCGCCCAACTAAGGCACCCCTTGCCGCACTCTTTGCTCTTTTCCTTTACAAATCTCCAGAACTTCGCACCAGATTCCCTCCCTGCACCCTTGCCACCTCTAGCTAACTTCGGTTAAACTCCCCAATTTTCCGAGCCACCAGTTCACCCACCTCCTTCTTCCTCCTCACATACTCCCTCCATCTCTCTTCCTCCCTCCCCTTGCCGCCCCTCTCCTCCAGTTCCTGCACGCTTCTTTCTGTCTTCTTCACCTTCTTATCCCACTACCATTTATCCCTCCTCTCTTTGCCTCCTCCCTACAAGCCTATCAGTCACCCTCAGCACCTCAGTCTCCCAGCTCGCATAACCTCCTCTGTACCTCCACCCCATCTTCAATCTCCTTCTCAAACTTACCCAACAATTCCTGATTCTTCAGGTTCCACATTCCCCTCCCTTCCTCACTGTGACTCTCCACCTTTCTCACCTCGTCCCTTTGCCCTCCATTCAGACCAAATCAAGCAATGATAGTCCATCACATCTCCCCTCCACACATACCCCTATATCGCTCATTCCGTTCATCTTCATTCCACAAGACAAAGTCCACAGCAGATCTGCTGTTCTACTCTTCCTCATTCCCCAAGTATACGCCATCCTTTCCAACCAACACTCCCCGCAAAATTCCTCACAGCCTTCCTGTTCCTCGTCCCGTTCCCATTATCCAACAACCCCCCCCCCCCCCCCCCTGCCGGCCTTGTATTGAAATCTCCCATGATGAACACCTAAAATCATGTATATATTAACTTTGTATTTATTTGTTATTGCTTATTTTTGAATGTATACAACTGCTCTAGTCATTTAATGCCCACCATGGGTGCATTCACTATTTACACGTAACGATTCGCCGAATGACAGTTTGCGGCATGTAGCGCCATCAACCATTATTTAGTTTTATTACAGTGATGCACAAAGAAATTTCTTTTTATGCAACAAATTAACCGCGTGCTTCCGTAATTATTGAAAGTAAAGTTGGTGCGTCTATGTGCATCAGGGAGCAATAGGTCTCAAGGTTAACGATATCACTGTAACTAGATGGCGCCCATCTAGTAGTTCAAAATCTGTGTTTCAAAACGGTCGATATATAGAAACAAAAGCGAAATTAAGGTTCTTAATTTCGCTTTTGATAGAAAAAAAGTGCCCGTGACGTCGTTAGGCTTAACTTTACCACAGGGAGCCGTCACAAAATACTCTTGGTGTGCCGGCCTTTTTTTTTTTAAACTCACCTTTTAAACTTAGAGTATTATGTATATAGAGAGGTGAGTTTAAAAAAAAAAAAAGGCCGGCACACCAAAAGTATTTTGTGACGGCTCCCTGTGAACTTTACCGCTTGCACCCTGGTACACGTGGGCGCACCAACTTTTCACTCAATAATTAAGACGGCACGTGACTTCTTTATAGCGTAAAAAGAAATTTATTAATGTATTCCTTCGCCTGTTGAAAGTAAGGGCTAGACAGAACTAGATATCGGCAAATGGCTATATAGCAGCGTCATGTGACGTCATTTTGGCTACGAGACACCATTTGGAGGTAATAGCTACAAGGTGCACTAGATTAAAATGTAACGGAAAACAACGGCACTTCAAGTCAAGACAGTGCTTTGAAAGCGGATTTCTAGGCTTAAAAGAACGTTGTTTTATCCAGCAACAAAAATCGCACGTTATAGGCTTAAAAAACCCAGTCTAATAGCATTGGCTTCAGTAAGACGACCTTCTTTTTACCCCTTCAGTGCACCTTGCAGCTAACCCAGTTACCAGCTCCATCATAGAGTTATATACAATAATACTACGTTATGTCACTGCCCTACAGATGCTGCAGTCTATCATTTGGTAGCAATGCCCTTTTAATAAAGTTAAAGGTTGCCTTCACGGGTGAGACGGGTTGCTGTTCTCAAACGAGTTATAAGCTGGTCCTATTTACTATGCCAGGGATTTTTCAAAACTCTGCATCCAGTTACGTATTCGTGAATTGTGTTTGGGGCCTATGGCTATGAAACCCGAACCCCAAAACAAGCGCTAACGTGTTTTCGCGCTATTTCACCGCGTGCTTCTTTCTTATTGTCAATGTCAGGACGATGAGTCCGAATAAAGTGTGGATGAAAGCTTGCTCGCTTAAAAAAGCTAGCAAAACCAAAAAGTGTAAGGATCATGAAGAAGAAATGTGTTGGAACTTCTCGTGTGATGCATGTGACAGGTGTTACACGGATCAGGAACAGCTCGACAAACATTTTCGTGTCCACAAAAAGTGTGGACTTGATGACTGTAAGTTTGAAGCCTCTGCAGGTGAAGTACTGTTTCACAAAAAAGTGCAACATGACACTGGTTATGTATTTCGAATTATGCAACTTAATTCGTCTGAAGAAATAGAGAGGTGGCGTAAAAGCAGAAAAGAGCATTTTCCGAAGTCGGAAAATACAGAAATTTCATGTTCAACCGACAGTTCCGACGATGAATCGTCAATAATACGATACGAACAGGGAAACGGAGAGGAAGGTGAGTCATATGAAGATGTCAGTGATGGAATTAAAAATGAACTGGTTAATAAACCACAGCTAAGTGAGGAAAGTGAAAGGACTACACCGCAAAATGAACAGGAAACCATGGAGCTTACTAAGTATAAATCTAGGAACGATGCTTTTCAAAATGATCGAGATGATAATGATGTAGAAATGGCTGAAGAACCTGAGCGGGGGCAACTGCTAAGTGAACAGGGAGACAGGAGTAATGAAGATCTGATTGGTTTATTGTTCATTATTGTTGAGCAAAGTGATGAACAGGATCACACTGATGAAGCAGATATGTGTGAAGATAATGAGCGGGAGCAACAGCTCACTGAACAGAAAGATGAGACTTTTATTGATAATGCATTTCAAAATGAACAGAATCTCATTGATGAAGCAGAGATAACTGAATGGGGGCATCAGCTAAGTGAACAGGGAGACATTAACAGTCCTGATCTTATTGATGGTACTTTTCAAAATCAAGAAGTAAGCGGCGATGAAGCGGAGATGACTGAGCGGGGCAAACTGCTTAGTGAACGGGGAGACTGGATCAATCCAGATCTTATTGGCGATGCATTTCAAAGTGATCAAGACTATGAATCGGAGATGCCTGGAGAAACGGAATGTCAGCAGCACGTGAATGAACAGGAAAATAGGAGTAATACAGATTTTACTGAAGAAACAACGGTGACTGAAACAGCTGAGTGGGGGCAACCGGTAAATGAACAGGGAGACTGGAACAATCCAGATCTTATTGGTGATGCATTTCAAAATGAACAAGACAATGAATTGGAGATGCCTGAAGAAACAGAGTGTAGACAGCAGCTGAATGAACAGGAAAACGGGATTGATACAGATTTTACTAATGAAACAACGGTGACTAAAAGAGCTGAGTGGGGGCAACCGGTAAGTGGACAGGGAGACGGGAACAATCCAAATCTTATCAATGATATATTTCAAAATAAACAAAACAACGTTGATGAAGCAGCGATGATTGAAAAAACTGAGGATGAGCTACAGTTGAATGAACAAGGAAAAATGAACAATTCAGATTTTTTGGAAGAAAGTGTTGCTACATGTCAAATGGAACAGAATGCAGTTGACGTAGCACAGCTGAGTGTAGAAACCGACCATGATCAAATGCAAAATGAACAGGAAAACGCAGCCAACCCAGAGCTCAGATCTGAAGATGACTATACTATGCTAAAAATAGAACAGAACGTTAATAAGCCTGAGTTAACCGTAGAAAGGGAATATGGTCAAACACTCGGTGAACCAGAACACATGACCACACTAGAGCTTTCTGAAGTTAACAATGACATATTTCAAAGGGTTCATGAAAGATTAGATAAACCGAAACTATTTATAAACTCTGAACTTGATCATCCGCAAAATGAACAGCAAAATGTAAATAAACCAGAACTCGTGATAAAAAATCAACATGGTCATGGGCGGAAGGAACAGATAAACATGGATAAACCTGTATTGACTGCAAAACCTGAAGTTGGTAAGGGACGAAAGGCACAACAAAACATGGACAGACCACTAGAGCTAATTGCAAAAACTGAGCTTACTCCGCCGCAGAATAAAGTTTTCTTGAGTTACATCTGTGACACTTGTAATTGTGGCTTTGATGAAAGATCGAAGTTGATTAAGCATTTCAGTCGCCATACGACTTGTGAATACGAAGGCTGTAAATTTCAAGGTCAGCCAATTGCAGTCCAAAATCATGTTGATCTGGTTCATAAAACAGGTTATGCAACAAAAGTTTGGCAGCTCACTTCACGTAAAGCAATAGAAAGATGGAAAAAGGATCGAATAAAGAATTTTCCCCGTTCACAAAAACAAATTTCAAAACGGGAATCAAATGCAGCGAAGGATGGTGATGGCAAGGCTTTGACCGAGAGTTTAACTGGTAGTGATACTGCATCGTGTTTAGTAAACTTGCCCTTTGAACAGAAAGTTGAGGCCTCTCAACCTGAATTGGCTGAAAAAATGGATTGTGGCATTCTTCCTCCCAGTGACGAAGTTCAGAAACCAGGACTAACTGAAGAAACTGAACGTTCCCTACTACAAAACGAAGACACTCAATGCTTTTTAAACCATTTCTGTGATGCCTGTAACTGCGGCTTCAATGAAAAATTGCAGTTAGTCCAGCATTTTAAACGCCACACCACTTGCACGTTGCGAGGTTGCAAATTTCAAGGACAGCCAGTCGCAGTTCAACGTCACGTTGCTATAGTACATAAAACTGGTTATGCATTAAATGTTTGGCAAGTTAGTTCTGAAGAAATAGAAAATTGGAAGGACGAAAGGAAGAGGAATTTTCCCCGCCCACAAAAAATCATGAAAGAGGAGACAAGTGACCCTGATGACAGCGAGTGGGTAACCTTGACCGAAATTAAGGTGACCGAACCAGAACTGTCTAGAAAATGCCATCGTGGCAAAATCATTGAAACTGATGATAAGTGGACAGCATTGGCTGACACTTTAACTCTCAAGGCCTCCTCGGCATCATTGCCGAACATAGTCTTCAAACAGGAAGGTGAGGTCAGTCGGCGAGAATTAAATGAAAAGGCATTAAAAGTGGTTGCACCAAGCCGTCCTGAAGCAAAGAAGGGTGTTACTTCTCAAAAACGTAAGGTGAAAACAACTAAGTTCTTTTGTGATGCATGTGAAGGCGAAAGGTTTTTTGCAAGGAAAGAGTTTGAAAGCCATTCTCTCCGTCACGTTACGTGTGGATTTGGTGGTTGCAAGTTTCAAGCTCGGAGAAAAGAAATAAAAGTTCACAAGCACTCGGTACATTATAATGGAACTGCGTGTTTAGTTTGGCATGTAAAGTCTGACGCGGAAATAAAGAAGTGGCTTGAAAACAGGCAGACAAAATTTCCACGTTTAAAAAATATTGCGCAGCAAGAAGTTGAAAAGGCTGAGAACAGTGCTTGGACTGCCTTGGCTGAAAAGTTGACTGACATGAATCATGCTTCACATTTTTCAAACTTGTCCAGTCAAGCGCAAGAAATTGAAATGGCTGAGAACAGTGCTTGGACAGCATTGGCTGAAAATTTGACTGACATTAGTAATGCTTCATCTTTGTCAAGCTTATCCAGTGAAGCGCAAGAAATTGAAATGGTAGAAAACAGTGCTTGGACAGCACTGGCTGAAAATTTGACTGACATTAGTAATGCTTCATCTTTGTCAAGCTTGTCCAGTCAAGCACAAGAAATTGAAATGGCTGAGAACAGTGCTTGGACAGCATTGGCGGAAACTTTGTCTGACATTAGTAATGCTTCAACTTTATCAAACTTGTCCAGTCAAGCTGCCAGCCCGTTATTCTACTGTGACGCCTGTGAAACTGGACCCTTTTTAACACAAAAAGCGTTAAACACTCATTCTTACCGTCACATAATGTGCCATGCTAGAAATTGCGAATTGAAAGCAAATAAAGATGTAATTAAAGTTCACAAGAAAACTGTGCATGTAAACAAGAAATCTTATAGAATTTGGCAACTAAATTCCCCTGCTGAAATAAATAACTGGAGAGACACTAGGAGACTAAATTTCCCAATGTTGGGAAAACCTAGCACCTACTGTGATGCCTGTGAAAATGGACCCTTTTTAAGTGCAGCAGAATTAAATTTGCATTCTCGCAACCACCGAATTTGCGGTAACAGCAGTTGCGAATTTAAAGCCAGTGGATTAGTATTTGTAGAGCACCAGAAAACGGTACATGAGAATAGTTACTCGTATAAAATTTGGCAACAAAATTCTGTGAGCGAAATACAGAAGTGGAGAGAGCTTAGAAGACAGAATTTCCCCAAAATGTCAAAACAGACTACTGAAGAGGATAGCGAGGAAGATGAGACTAATGCCTGGAATATGCTGACTAATAATTTAATGGGCTTAGCAACAACACTCAAATCAAACAATGAACAATGTGACATTAAGAGTTACCAATCTGAAGCTTCTGAAAAGGAAGTAAACGATATTAAATTAAGGGAGGAACATGTGTCTGAAGTTGAAAAGCTAAAAATGGAAATTGAAAAGTTAAAAGAAGAAAGGAAACTGTTACTTCCATTGATAAAACCCACTAATAAACTAGAAACTCAGCACGTTACTGAACAAGCATCACCCAGTGTTAATTCAGAGTATTCGGTAAACGACCAGGATGAAATTAATTGGATAATCTCCTGTGATGCATGTGAGAATGTCTACAGTACTGAGGAGGAACTGGCGGCTCATCGGCTAAGTCACATAGTATGTGGCATTAAGGGTTGCAAGTTTGAGGCACATCCTGTGGCAGTACAAAATCACATACTACGTACATTACACACAGGTGCACGTGGCCGTGACATGTCAAAAATTTGGCGACTCAATTCATCTGAGGAAATAAGAAAATGGAAAAAGGAAAGAAAAAGACACTTCCCAAAACTAGAAAATGTTAAAATTCAAACTTTGGAAGCTGAAGCCATTGCCACAAATGTGTTGGACTTTGCTGTAGCCGCACCCTCAACTAGTATCGCCACCAAGCTGGATGCAAAAAAAACTCGGTTCAGGAAAGGATTAGATGAGCAAAACAGTAAAATAACTGAGTTGTTAAAAGAAGATAAACAGGACCAAGGGAAACAAAATACAAAATCCATGGCCTGTTTAGCGAAACAAACAGAAAAGGATGCCTTGTTTAACAGTTCCTCCACTAAAGATGACACAAGCCAAATTTTGTGCTGTGATGCTTGTGACTGTGTATTCTATACTGACATGCAATTATTGAAGCATTGTAAGCGGCACAGAAAATGTGATCATCTACGATGCAACTTTCAAGCCCTTCCATCGCTGTTATCAGAACATAAAGTTATAGTACATGCATGCAGTGTTGATCTGACAAAAATTTGGCAATTTAATTTGCCTACAAATATAAAGGAGTGGAAAACGGAACGAAAAAATCGCTTCCCAAGATTTGGAAATATGAAACAACGGAGTAAAGGAGATGTAGAAATCGTTTGGGAAAAATTAACGAAAAGTGTGTTAGGTATTGCTAAATCAACGTCCTTGACCAGTATTGTCTCCAATGAAAAAACGGAATTAAAAACATGTCTGGTCAGAAAAGAAATAGATAATCGAAGTCAAAGTCCTTTCTATCGGGCTGTAAATCAAGGTTCCCCAACACTACACCAAACTGTTAGTGGAAATTACTCTGTCGTATCAGTTCCGTACGAAGGCCTTCCTGATACTTGTCATACTCCTCTAGAACTACATCACAGCACTTGTATACCAAACCAAGACCATGCAGAGCCCAAGCGTGGTGTTCCCGGACCACATCTAGGTGCTCTAGGTTCGTACCACACCATTGTAGGACCTTCTCCAGCATTTTCAGTGCAAGAATCACTACCAGGCTATTCAGTATCATTTCACGTTACCTCACTACCCAGCCATAATCCCAGCCACGAATCCCATCACTTCCCAGCAACAGAATACACTGTTCCTGACACTTCCCATCCTTCTCCAGCCATTAGCCAAGTGCCTCAACAATTGCCACTGGGTGCTCTAGGGACAAACTATGGGTGGCAAGTGTCCAACTATCCTCCTCAGAATATACACCACAGCCTTCCTGTTCCAAACTATCCACCACCACTTCCACTTCATGGCTCTTCATTAGTTTACCCTCCTGGACAAAATACTATTACCTACGGACCAAATCTTTGCCTTTCTACACAACCATACAACCGTACCATTCCTTGTCCATCCATGCCACTCATTCAGGCAGCTATTCCTTACACTTCGCCAGGACTTCCCCAAGGCAGACCACGTTCACTTCCGGGTCCTTCAGAATCTCATGACTCTCCAGGACTACAAGGTATATCTGCAAACCCATCATTAACCACTGTAGGACAATCAAACAACTCCCAACCATCAACATCTTGTCTTCTGACGCTCCCATATTCCTATGCAGAATCAGAAGCTCAGCTTCTTCCTCAAGGCCCACCCGTTAGTGTAGCAAATAAGGACTCCGGCTGGGGTGAAAGCTCTCCAGGACTACAAGTTGTATCTGCAAGCCCATCATTAACCACATCTGGCCCTACTAGGCTCCCATATCCCTATCCAGTACTAGAAGCCCAGCTTCTTCCTGAAAGCCCACCTGTTAGTGTAGCAAAAAAGGAGTCCGGCTGGGGTAAAGATTTTAACGAATGGGCGAAAGAGCGTATGAATGAAGGCTTGAGAAAGGAAATCCTTAAAAAAGTAGAATTGTTCAAAGTTGCGCAGGCAACTTCAACGCGAGAAAATTGGTTAAAGTTCAGAGAGCAAAACCGGCAAGTGGCGCTGTTGCAAAAAAAGGCAGAACAACTCAATAGCATAATTTCGGACAGGTCTGAACAAGACCAAAGTGATGAAAGAAAGAAACAAAATCTTATGCTGGAGAAAGGAGAGAATGCAGTTGGTGCACAATACTTCTGTGATGCTTGTGGCTTGAAATACAAACTGAAAGCACAGTTGGATAGTCATTTGACTGCACACAGTCACTGTGGCTTGGACGGGTGCAAATTCGAAGCGTTATTTGCCATTGTAAGACGCCATAAGACTGAAGTACATGCAGCTGGTTATACTAAAAAAATATGGACCGCTAATTCTCCGAAAGAAGTAGAGATTTGGAAAGAAGAACGGAGGAAGAATTTTCCAATGCCTGTATTTGTTCACAAAGGAAAAGGAGGAATTACTAAGCAAGAAGAATCAAATACGCGCAGAACGTTGTGCACCAATAACTCAAATGCACTCCCCAATGAAGTTGTAAGTTCTTATAAATTTTACTGCGATGCTTGTAATTGTGGCTTCACAGATAGCCAACAATTAGCAGGACATTACAATAAACATGTCAAGTGTAATCGTTTTGGGTGCAGATTTGCAGGTGAGTTATTTGCAGTTAAACTTCATGTTGACGCTGTTCATAAAACTGCTCATGTGGCTAAAGTATGGGCACTCAATTCTTCAGAATCAATAGTAAGCTGGAGAAAAGAACGGAAGAGAAAATTTCCAAGATTAAGAAAAAATGTTCAACGTGAAAACAAGGAAATTACCCGTATCAAAGTTGCAGAACCCACACCAGTGTTAACGGTTACGAACATGAATCCTGTCAGTATTTCAAAATCTAAGATAAATGCTTTTGAAATGAAATTCTTCTGTGATGCTTGTGACACAGTTTTTTGTAACAAGCAACTGTATGACTGCCATTGTAGTCAGCATATTGTGTGTGCCAGGGGAGACTGCCGATTTGCTGGTGATAAAGAAGCATTTGGGCTTCACATACAGTGGCAACATGTAACTGGATATGTCTATAGAATTTGGCAACTTAAATCGCCACAAGCTCTAGCAAATTGGAGAAGAGAAAGAAAACAAAATTTCCCATTGGTAAGAAGCAAAATATTGGCTCCAGGCTTAGAGACAGTAAAAGTTAACAACAGCCTTGATTATCAAGATCCTACTAATTCTGAAGGACTTATTGGCAATGTATCAGTTACTACTGTACGTAAGGAAAGTGACGATGTACATAAAAGACTTGCACTGGCGGCAGAAGAAGCAACTGCACATATTTCATCGCTAATAGCTTCTTGCAGATTTAGTAGTACTGCAGCTAAAAGTGATATTTTACCTCAAGACGGATCCACGTTGCAGATGTTTATCGCTCCCAAGCAGGACACATCAAAAGAATGGTTACCAGATGTCAACTCGGGTTCTCCAATTAACACAATCATTGCAGAAGTTAAAAGAAACAAATGGAACGAAGAACCCACTTCTGAAGACCAAAGCAAATTGGGCAAGTCCTTAACACATACCGAGGAGGACACAAAGGCATTTTGGGAGGAACTAGGTAACAGTTTAGCTAATAAAATTGTACACGTAAACACGAAAAGCATCAATCATAAAAACACAGAATGCAAAGGGGACCGTGAAACCCCATCCCTACTCAAAAGGTGCACAGAGTTGTTATTGACTAAGAAGGCTGCATCAAGGGAACGTTTACAGCTACAAAATATAGTTAGTAAAGGTATCCACAGAAGTAAGAGCGACAAAGAATCCCCTTCTCAAAATAAAATAAGTATAGACAAGACGCCAGCACATAATAAGGATGTGTTAAAGGGACATTCGCGGGCACAAACTGTAGCTAATAAAAGTGTTCGGGATGAAAGGAGTAGAAGAAAAGATGCTGGTGGAAAGACTGGATCTGTAGACAAAAGTAAGAATGCCATCAAGAGATGCTCTTCACCTATTAGAAATAGTTCTGGTGTAAAGAAAATCAGAAAAGGTGATGCTGGTAACAAACAAGTATCAAGCTCGGACACCAAGTCCGTCAAAACTTCTAATGTATCGAAAAAACCTAGAAGTAATGATGATAAAAAAAGAAAAGGTTCTCCTGTACAAGATCGGAGTTGTAAAATATTCAGGAAAGATTCCCTTGATGTAACACACAGAAAGCGCAGTCCAGTATGCCATCATGTTTCACTTCATGGCGACACAAGTCCATCGATTTGCAGTCGCAGCCAAGTGCGTCACAGCTGTAGGCCACATAGTGAGAGTAATCCATTGCTCCGACAGTGCAGACAAAATCCAAGTAATATTGCTCATAGTGATAAGATAATTTCTACACTTCAAAGCAGCGGCATGCGAGACTTGCCTGGCGTACTAGATTTGATTGGTGGAAGAATAATGGAACAGAATTTAGCTTCTGCTCCTGGAATGGATGTGCTCTCGTGTGTTGTTGCCGAAAAAATGTTAAAACAATCTGGCAGCGTTCATAACAGTAGGATTCAAGAACTAAAACGGCGAGTGCTTACCGAGCTTGTGAAGGAAGAGTTTGGTGATGATGTTGCTGAAAGCATTATGGGTAAATTAGAAGGCTGTTTTCCTTCTGGGTTTGGTCGTGATAGGCTTAGTAATGCTGAACCAAGCTTTAAACAACAAGCATTAGACAAAGAAGATAAACGAATTTTAGGCAGGCTTAGTCATGCAGAATCAAGCTTTAGACAAGTGTTAGACGAAGAAGACGGACAAGCTTTGGACAGGCTTAGTCATGCTGAACCATGGATTAGACAAAAAGCTGTAGGCCAAGAAGACAAACAAGCTTTAGACAGGCTCAGTCATGCAGAACCATGCACATTAAAAGTAGATCATTTACTAATTGAGCAAGGTTTTGTACCTTCCAGTGATAACTTTCATCCAGTACCGAGTCCCTCTAAGAACGAAAATCGTTTAAGTAAATTTATGAATTCAGTAAATAGCGATCATAAAGTAAAAATAGCACTACACCTCGCCCATAATCGGGAAAATCTCTTTACCAATGATGCAAGCTCTCCGCTACTACATCCTGGTAGAGGAGTTGGACCCCAGTTTGATGACTTGGTTGCAGCCGAGAGCCGTACGAGTCGTGCAGATCTTTCAAATACATCAGATTGCGGTGAAAAGGTAAAGACTGCACGAGAGCTTGCCAATATCTTGTCTATGACAGGTCAGTCAAATGGTAGTGATAATACGTTCGTACGATTAATTCAAAATTCAATGAAATCAAAACCCAGCACATCTGGTTCGCAAGGCCTCAAATCTTCTGAAAGTTGTGCAAATACTTTCCCAAAGAATAAACCTTCTTTACCTCCCGTGCTTTCTGCACTTTTATCGTCGTCTACTACTCGTCGTGTAGAAAATGCAACTTACGGAAACACAAGATTTGACTCGTCACATCAAGATTGGGCTCAAGAATGTAACGTAGGATTTAAATCGGTTGATGCAACTCATGGTAGCACACCAATACGGAGCTACAATACAAATTTTAGAGATTTCTTGAACAAGTTGTCTGCCAACAGTTAGACCCTCAACTCGCATTCTGATATCAACGAATAAATTTTTTTGTTCAGATGATACTTTTATGTTTGAGGATTTGCTAAATGCAATCAGTTGAATGTTGGAAGAAAGTAGTTTTGCTATGAAAAATGTGTATAGCTTTGTGTGAGCAAAGAATATGTGGGATCTCGCTTAGGTTACGAGTGCACATTATGATGCATTGTGTTTTTTACATATTCAAAAAAATGCTCCAAAGAACCAAAGAAGTTGCATTTTGTAACGTCGAAATCAGTTCCTAGGTATAAAGGGAGGCACGAATGGTACGCTGAAGCCCAACTGGGCTTTAATGCTGACTTGATTGGTTCAAATTATGAAGTGAAAAGTAAATGGTGTCTTTATCCTCAAATGAGAACGACTAAAGACGGTTCTTTCTTTTTATATACCAATGCTGTGTAAAAAACTTGTGATGTGATAATAACACTAAGATCATTTTATAGTCGTCAGTTTTTTTTATTTTGTTAATTTTGACGATTATCCAGGTTACTATACTTATTATTTGCTTGGTTTGAAATAACAACTGCCTCAGGGAAAAACTTCCATAAACATTTCTCGTTTGCTGATCTTTTAACCTTGGTATGTAGGCCAGTGATAAGGAAGAACATAAGCGAGTCTCAAAACAAAGAGAATTGACTTTGTGAGCATTCCTGCCAACGAGAGAGTATAGCGAGCAAATCTCATGGATAGCTTCAGTTTGAAGTAAAAGGATGCAAGATCTTGTACACACTTGGGGACGAGGCAATTAAAACAAAAAAGAAAGTCATTGTTGAGAACTTGCAAGTAACCAAGTATTGATTGCATCGTCCACTCACAATCCCCGTGAAACCTCATCATGGGCAGGAAGGAATTGTTGCATCACAAGTCGACTTTCATCAGTATTAAAGATCAACAGCAAGCAATATGCAGATGTAAGTAATTCACAATTTTTTATTTGTCCGTTACTGGAATAACTTTGAAACACTACGATCGTCCATAAAATCTTCACCATTAATTTTGCTCATTTTCAAAATTCGAAGGTTGAAAAGTTTTGAAGTCAAAGTAGAAGATGTAACCAGAGTTCGAATTAGTCCTTAATGGAGCCTGTAACCAGAGTTCGAATTAGTCCTTAAGGGAGCCTGAGGAAGGTAGACGAAGTTTTGTCGAAAATTTGCAAGACTAAGGAGGGTCTTTTTGAAAATGAGTCAACTTAATGGATTTTATTGACAATTTGTTGTTTAGTTTTTATAATCAACTTCTGGAAGGCTTAAGTTGTTTAAAAAAAAGGTGAAGAAAGCAATTAAATAAAAATGGATTTTGTTCGACGTTGCCAAATTAGGGTTAAAACTACAACACATGATGCCCTGCTTTCCAGGGTTGCATTTCAATACTGTTCTGTTCAACCTTCACCAATGTTAGTCGCCACTTGCCAAATAGCACAGTAAATTTGACAATTGGCACTTTATTTTGAGCACTACTGGTCAAAAAGGTGAAACACCCCATGATCTACAAATTTTTCTGTATCAGCTGGAAGCAAACTTGTAGTGTTATCTTCAGAATTTTAAAGGCTAATCGAAATTCATTACTGCTGCCGCCTCTTCCGAATTAGGGAGATCAAAAGTGCAGTAACTTTTTAAACCTGTCATTGTACCAAAATTGATGATGAGCACATTTTGGACATAGCGATCTAAACATGAATGGAGTGCCTTCTAGTAAGCACTGGACGTGAAGGTTGGTTCTTATCAAGCTGATCGACTTACCTTAAACAACACACTTGGCTCTCGGCCAGGGTGACCACTATCATTTTTGCATTCACGAACAAACATTGGCGGAGTTTGGCAAAAGCAAGCTCTATTAGCAATGTACTTGTTAGTTGGTTTCTTAATAAGGAAGGGGCGATGTCAAGCTGTGTTATAAGAAAAAGTGTCCACGTCTGTGGAAGGGCATACAAATTACGTGGTGTTGTTGAAGATGTCCGAATTCCACCGATCAAACTGTAATTCGATCTGGCTTTAGTTTTGAGTTGTCTGGCGTGAAGACAAAGTAAGCTAACTTCACTCGACTTATGACATCGCGCATTCTCATCGTATAACACTACTGCTAATATAAATTGCACGGAGCATCCTGGCATGTAGGCATTCTAAGCTAATTTCACCTAACAATGACACGACGCATTCTCCCCTCACAATACTGTTGTTACTGTATATTGCATAGAGCAGCCTTGTGTGTAGGCAAATTGAAGAAAACTGTACCCAACTTTATGCCGTACGTTTTCAACTCTCAATAGTGCTACTACAAGAAACTTGTTTACACCGTAACGTAATTAAAAGATTGGGTTGGTGCCTAGGCAAATGCACCTATTTTCACCTTGTCTCGATAATGCTTTTGGTAGCCTATATGATTTTTTTTTCTTCTTTTTAAGTGGCTTGACCCGTATTCTAACTGGCTACCCAATTCGTCCTCAGATTACTGGCATATTGCCTTTATCGCCATGTGCGTAAAGGTGGCTTAATGTACCAAGTTATTTTTAGTGTATATTTTTCGCTGTTTGGCTCATTTTCTTCTTTCCTTTATATAATTTACAGCGCTTTGTGTTTAGTTATTTACCTAGTGTATTAGATAATAGTTATACCTTTAATTTCCAGAATTGAGAGATGTGAAGATTGTAGCATTATTTCAAAGCTACTGGACCAGGCATTGTCAAAAGAAAACCAGGGAAATAAAAGACTGCAATATATCGTGGGTCAGTGCCGGAAAACACCAAGATTACTTCTGTGGGTGTTATCTCGTTACTTAAACTAGATGGTTCAAATCTTGTTTTTGACGTGATGCTTTAAAAATACAGGGTTCATAATAATCAGTGTTCATTAAATGTTCAGAACTAGTGTTTACGACTGGCCAAGTGTGGTTTAAGGTGTTTTGTGTTACAACTAGTTGATCACATCGGTTGGGATTTCATCTTCCACTTCGTCAATATGCCTCGACCTGCTTCAGTTCCCTGGAGAAGTCTGATGCCTGATTGTTCATCATTGCACCATGATCATCCAATTTACCCAGCAGTCATTGCTGCTCAATTGGCAACATGTGACAACTTTAATTGTTGTTCTGATTGGTTACGGTGGTATCAACTGACAGACCAGTTTAATGAAAGGTAGAACCGTAGAACCAATTGTTTGCCAAAGCTAGTTGAGTTATTTTTAATCAACCTAAATATTCTTAAAGAAGATAAAATTGCATTCTTAGTTTCAAGTGACTAAAACCTAAAGTCTGTTACGTGAATTGTCTCACTTTTGAAAAAAGTTGTAGTACAGTTTATCGGACAGCTTCTGTGTTCAAAGTTACGTACGTTTAAGGCTCGTCTTATTTGTTCAAACGATATTTGCTACTGCAGTTGTGGCTTGTTCTTGGTTTCAAAACCAAGCCTTTACTTCCTTATAAGTTTTCTGTACACTAAGTAAGAACTCTCGAAGACTTTGTTGGCTACTTCCGTACTTGCGTAATGTCTTCCTTACACACTAAAACTGAGTGTTAGTGGTTTATCCCTTTTATTAAATAAAATATTTGCTGCAGTAGTCCTATTTCATTTTAATGATGTGTATCTCATATGTAAATAAATAAATGTGTAATACATTCGTAACTAATTACCACTTAACTTGTGTGCAGTAAATATGTTATTAAGGCAGCACCTACCCTAAAACGAGGCCTAACTTTGGAAATTTTTTTCTCATAGTGTAATTGCCCTAGAGTAATAATAATTTTTTAGTTTTTTAAACTTACTGTGTTAAAAAAAAATAGTGTAGGATGTATTTACAATTTTTAATTAGCCTATCTTTGTGGTAGAACTGTACCGGTAAATTTTGGGTAAATTTTATCACATTGCTACTTTGGTAACGTCTGCATAAATTGTTGCACGTGAACAAGAATGGGCTCTAAATCATCTGTATATATAGCACTATCACGTGAACTGAAATAATTTTTGCTACCACAATCACAATGTGCGTATATCAACATCATAAACATTATATAGCTCACATTTTGGTTTTTTTTTTTCTTAACTACACCCTAAGTTTGTAAAGTATGATTTCGGTTCTCTTGATATAGTCACCACACTTGGGAACTTCTTACAAAATTTCTAGTCATTATCTCAATTCTAAGTAAAGATATGATGTTTTTAGTGATTGACCGCTTACGATAATCGTGTTTGATCATGATACTTACAACCTGGCGTAACGCTAACTAACCCCCCCGCCCCCCCCCCCAAAAAAAAAATTTAGTTTTTAGTTGTTAAAGGTCTCAGTTATTAAAAGAAAAACTGTTGTAACAAAATTTGTTTAAAAAATTTTGTTGGGAAATATTTTAGGGTAGGTGTCCTCTTAGTAAGACACGTACCTTGCTGGGGGTGGTAAGTGTTGTAGACATAGTGTTGCTATTTGTTCCATTTGATTGTTAAAAAAAAACTGTTCACCCCTTAGGTTACCTTTTGTACTGCTAAATTTTTCATCTTTACTGGTGTAAACCTGCTTGCTGTTAAGTTAGCATCCACCAAGGTTTATCTATGTACGAGGAGTGCGCTCCCGTACAGTTTTGACAAATTCCTTGCAACTTAAAATCTAGCTATAATTCAGAAGATCAGATATGCACAAGTAATTGGACACGTGAGACCAGATAGTTAAAATTTATTCATGGGTATTATTTAGTCTCCTTTAAATTCCGAGCACTCTCCCTCTCTTTTGGAGTTAACTTATTTCAGTTAAAGTCAGTTCTTAGTTAAAATCTCCAAAGTCTAGATTAAGGGGAAAAGTCTTAAGTTGTATGCTAGACTATTCTAAGTACTACTTCTAAATCGTTCTAAGTCCTAGTTTACTTAACTTGGGCTGGTGATGTTGAAGAGGTGGTCTAGGTCCAAAATAGAATAGTGACTGGTCGCAAATGGATCATTTTTATAAAATTTCAAGCCATCAAATGCTTAGTTGCATTTGCTTTATACTGTCAACAAGTGTGACATCAGGGCCTCAGGAGCCCAAGGAGGCTAGCTCTCGGGTTGGAGAGGGGGGCTAGAATAATCTGATCCAAGACAATCTAGTTTGATCGTGATCCAGAAGCGCACTAGGCGAGCGTCGTGTGCTAGTGCTGAAGACATGTTTAAATTGAGGCTAAAACCCCGTTTCCATTACACCAAATTTCTGGTCTGCCTTCCTTCGCCTTCCCTGACCCAAGCAAGCAACTGCCTGAGGGTACAATGGGAACGGCACAAGTAAGGGCAGGCAAGGCAGGGCAAATGAGGGTAGACAAGAACTTATGAGAGCCTACCTGGGTTGAGGGAAGGAATGGAGAAAGCTATA
This sequence comes from Lithobius niger, assembly GCA_023313725.1. Taxonomy (NCBI): domain Eukaryota; kingdom Metazoa; phylum Arthropoda; class Chilopoda; order Lithobiomorpha; family Lithobiidae; genus Lithobius; species Lithobius niger. The sequence goes on from JAHWFP010025329.1 coordinate 111,960, forward strand.
ATGGAAACGGATCACCCTCACTTGCCCTCACTTGACTATCGTCCTGTTGCTAGGTAACGCAGCCTCAAGCAAGAATTGGCGGGGAAATTAAAAATTGTGTGCATGTGCTGTGCATTACTGTCAAGCAACCCCAAGCAAGTGTAATGGAAACGCCACTGCTTGAAGGACATTTTCTTCTACCTTGATCAACCCTCCCGTGGTCAGGGCAAGGCAAGGCAAGGATTTTTTGCAATGGAAACTAGGTTTTAAAATCGAAATGGACGTTGTCGGTGTTATAGAATTAAGTTAAATGTGTAATAAAGATAAACAGTGGATGGCCAATCAAGCCGATATAGATACAGATATGCTTTCCTGCTTGCTCGAGTTCCATCACTGGCCGATGGCCATGCAGGCAGATCTAGCTCACTTGCATCGCACTTGACTCTTTCCTATCACCTTCCATCATACTATTTTGTGTTTTCAGCAGAGCTTCTGGCACTCTATCTGCCTGTTGAGTAGATCCTCGAACTTAACGGGCTCACATTTTCTCATCTATAGTGATTCTATGAGTGCCTTGGGAGTCCTTGGCATCATACAACCCTAGGAATTCCTCACACAGCGAATCCAAGCTGTGCTTTCTTACTTGTCTGGCCAACGGAAGACACTCATTTTCTGCTGGAACACGGGTCATTTGGGATAGCCTAGCTGGGAATGAACAGGGTGATGTGGCATCGAAAGTGATCGCTGCCTTGTTCCCTCAGACCCCTTTCCAATCTTACATCTGAGGTTGTGCTGCTTAGCAGGCCGTGTGGGACACACAAGACGGCAATAAGTTGCTAGCTATTAAAGGCACTGCCCAGGATGGCACTCGGCGTGTCACCGCAATGGCCGAGAAGAGATGTTATGGCCGGTTTGCATATTGGTGATACCAACCTTACACGCAGTTTCCTTTTGAGGGGGATACGATACTCCTGAATGTCATTAGTGTTATCTGCCACTGACAGTCCGTCACATGCTTGATGGTGTATGCCGATCGCCGTTTCCGTCTTCCGAGCACTTAGCATGTCAATGGGGCGACGGGTTTGTCCTATCCGGAGTTTTTAAAGTGTTGCAGGTAGGGCTGGTACTTTCCGGTTTTTTAGTTATCCGTTTAACCGGTTTTTTTTCCGGTCGGTTACACGAAAACCGTTTTTACGTTGTCAGCAAAAAATAAAAAAAAAAAAAAAAAAACAGCCAAAAAAATTTCACACCTGCGTAATATATTATTAAAAAACAAAGCTGAAAAAAATTATGATATAGGCCTTGGTAAGACAAGCACAATGAATGACTACATGTTGCATTTTGGGATTTAAACTAGAAGAAAGTTGAAGTTGATAAATTTAAGTATTTACTTTATCAAGAATTTTGACTTTATGTAGCTTTAAAATTTCTACAAGATGGCTTAGGCCTATTTACGACAACGTAAGCCAAAAACAAAACAAAATTTTAAGCAACGTTTTAGTTATTAATGTTCCATTCATTTCAAATTATGAGCCAGAAAAATTAGCATGTTTGCGTTTTCGGGTAGCAACGCATTTCGTTTACGTGTTATGATGCCGCTTCCCTGCCGCTCGCGCTACGTATAGACGAGTCCACTTCTCCACGACGCGGGGAGGGCAGATGCTGGCCAGCTTGTATTTAACTGCCTCGTGTACGCGCTGACGATCAGCAGTTTGTTTCAAAGAAAGTAAGCAGCTTCGATGGGGCAACAAGCCCACGCGGATTATTTGTAAATAAGTTGCCCCGTACCCACCCCGGTTTTCTACTTTCACTGATTTTGAGTGTTTGGATTAGTAGGCCTAAATGATGGCACTTGGCTATTTTGGGCTCGTTCACCACGGTTTTTGAATGGTGCCCGCATCAAACGTTTTTCGGATACGGGTTTTATAATCCGTGTAACCGAACGTGGAACGGTTTCCGGTTAACCGTGTAACCGATCCCAGCCCTAGTTGCAGGAGGTGCAGGTTATGACTATGACGTAGTGGCAACCTGGACCACTGCACTGTGACTGGTTGGCGCCTT
>JAHWFP010025330.1:1226-12962 GCA_023313725.1 Lithobius niger
AGTAATAGGGTCTTGTGTGTGTTACGAATTTCAACGTTTTCAGGAACGTGATTTATTGTCAAAAAATGATACTTAGTATTGAGCTGATAATAGCCAATGCCATAATTCAAATGCAATTTCCTCATCCTGCTGCTAATCGAAAACTAGCTTACAGATTAATTCTTCAACATGATGCCTTAAGCTGATTCAAAGATATCCTGATTTGCCATAACAGAATCAATGCAGGTCGGCATTAAAACTAGTTATGAAACTTTGTATTAGCTTTTAGGGGTGTATGTTTAATTTTGGTACGTAGCTGGCAAACGAAGCTCTAAATAGGGAAAGTTCCGCAATTGTTATAGACGGCTTGTATATTTCGTATTTAATTCTGAGAGAAAGTGCTAAGCGTAATGGAGAGTGTAGCAAATTCTAATGCCAAAAATGGCCGCCTCTTGGCACACTGTCATCGCCAGGTTCATTGCCAGGATTTCAGAACACGTACATCACCTGTTATGTTTCATTTTACTAAGACACTGCAGTTTGGTTAAAATCGTTAATCAACGTTATTATAACTTTAAAAGAGACGTGTAATTGATAGCAAGCTGCTTGTCGGTGAAAGTTTTATGTTTGCCATTCTGGATGGTTTAATCAAGTTATTGCACATTTTAAGAAGAAATGAATCGTCTCTTCCGGAACAACAAAACGAAATCTTTATGTTTACTATCATACATTTTTCTGATCTACCAATAGAAAACAATAGCGTGGTTAATATTCGTTTACTGATAATCCAGTTGAATAGGAGTCGATTAAATTTATGGCCGAATAACGAGGTTTAATAACAGACCGTCGATACTGCCCGTGATCACCGCGTAATAACGCATTTCGAATCTTAGCATCGATATCCTAACTGTTGGGGAAAAGTAGTATTCTATCAAAGAATAAAATGAAGACCATGCTGACCAGCGCTTACATTTTAGCTATTTTCTACATCTTGGCTGCACAGGCCGATATCAGTAAGCTGCACATAATATATGATTTACGGTTAGTCTTATTTGCAGTAAACAGCTACCTCCGCTTTTGAGTAGTCGGATTGGCTGGGAGTTCAAATTGGAATGCAAAGTATTACGCAAAAGAATGCATCAAGTATAGAGATTGAAGGTAAATGCAAAGGCAATAAATACATATTCGCAATAGTTTTATAGCCATTTTACCTACAGATATATCACGAAAAATATTTTAGTAAAAAGGAAGACTGGGGCAGCCTAATTTGGACTGTTAACACTTAATGAATGTGTTTAGGCACCCGTACCAGATTTTCATCACCGACTATTTATTATAAGTTTTATAAGAAAACAAGATGCACTAACACTGCATTAGTAATTCGACGTGTCGTATGGTAGAATAAAAAAAATATCTGTAATTGACGTATGAAGTTGGAACGGCAGACATACCAACAGGACACTACTAAAAAATTTAAATGCATGGTGTACTGAAGAATATCTACTATAGGCTATTGCATATTATGTTAAAAAAAATTGTCTCGTAACGTTTGCTACTACGATACGGCAAATGAGCCAGAATCTTGTGTGCGACGATGCAATCACTGACCAGATAAGTTTTCATCGGACGCTGATATTAGTTTTTTAACAAAAAAAACAACTGAAAGCTTCGTTGTTTTACAGTTTCCCGTACCCGTTGTTCTTGTTCATCAGACTTTTACATTTTTTAAATCTTCGAACACCACGTTTCATAAATTCAGCAGGTAATTTGGTGGGGGGTTAGGAGAAATCATACTGCGTTGAGGATACGTGAGGTTGACTACTTTAAATTTATTTACACTTTTTAGGTGTATTAACAAAAGTAAAAATATTCACACGAAAATTGTGACAAAGTCCACACTGAATATAACACTGCAATTTCATGTGGCCAATTTTTGTTAGGCTACTCAATACAAAGTACTTGTTTTACTAGCGTTTTATAATAATCGTTATCGTTATTATTTGTAATTTTAAATCTGTGGTTAAAACTAATGTCGAACCAATAAAACTTACGTGAGTCTTCCTGTTACGGATTTTAAAAAAATCTGAAAGTCAGAGGCCATTAGGAATAACCCGCCCTTCCCTCCCTCTGGCCAGTCCGCCACTGTGAAAACAGGACATCATTCGCATTGCTCACTCGTGCAATAGGAAACAACACCACAAATACGCGTAATAAAATACTGTAATATATCGCACCCGAAAAGCAGCGAGGATGGCGCAGTAATTAACAGCAAAAGTCTTATACGAGCATCGCATTCATTGTACCATCCAGATTCAATCATAGAAACTCCGTGTACCATCCAGATCACCGCAAAGGTAAGTGATTACTCACTTTGTGTTGTTCTGCGCCATAGGAGGGGAGCCATCTGGACGTACACGATAGCCTCTAACCGACCGCAATGTTGAAGAGCTGACTTGCCGAAATGCTGAGTTACACGCCGCAATTTTTCGTATGATGGGCGTTGCGCGCACACCTTTACGCTGAGGAAGCGCTGACGTCAGCCACTGATCGTGTACTATTTGACGACAGTTTTTCGCTCAGAGACCTTTTTAGAGGTTAGCGAACTAAAACCGGCCTAACTAAATTAATTACAGCATAATACCTTGTGTGCTGGTGCATTGCAACTCACCCACCAGCATACTTGAATTTCGTGGGATCAGAATTGAACAAATGTGTCTGGTTTTTGAGGAGATATCGCTGACGTAAACGGGCTACCCCCCCGTTTTTTGGTCACAACCACATTAATTCGACGTGTCACACGTCGAATTAAAAAAAGAGTAAATTTTTTAATATATACACTTTTGAGAAAGTATACGGGAAGAATGCGTGCAATATACCTCCAAAATATTTCCATTTAAAAGTTGCAGTCGATGTTGTAGGCCTACATTAACACAGACCAGGTTGATAATTTGTAACCCAAGACATAATACTTCAGCTTTCAGTCAACGTAAAGGCATTTATTTGCTTAATGTACTCTCTATTATACATTTTTTTGTGTGATACTTAACATAAGGAACTTACATAAAATAAGCACGGATAGCAAGCAGATTCTGCAGCTTGTGTAGGTGATATATTTAATCAACAGATGGTAGTAACACTTGCTCTTGATATGACTGTCCTAGCCTCAGGTCATTACTTTAGTAAAACTCATAGCCTTAAAGGGTTAAAGGGTTTAACGAGCGTTAACCACTCCTGGTCATCTGCCCGAAGCCCTAAGGCCCTATGTCTGCAACAGTCATAGTCTTAACACTGGCGCCTCAACAATGGTTTCCCTTATTTGATTCCTCATTGTACGAGTGTTTACACGTAGTTTGTCAGGATTAATTTGCATTATTTTATTTCCTTAGGACGCCTTTTAAGAACGCACTTAGGCATGGTGCTGTAAAACTTGCTCCACTATGGATACCTCGAAAAGTTTTTCTTAAGCAAGTTCGAAAAAACACGAACCACAACGCCATGACCCACACCCAGCTTGCCAACGTCATCGTCACTGCGATTTCGACAAGGATCCCTGCTCAATTTGCCTGACCATATCCCTAACCGAATGGCCCGTCATTCAACTATACAACAAGAAGTCTCTCGCTCGTTTAACTCAAATGGAAAACAAGAAAGACTGTGATAATTCCACGCCATCTAACGACGTTCCTTCAGCTTCAATCCAACCCATAATGAAGCCGACTGCCACCATTCCGGCCACCATCACACCCTCCTCCACTTACTCGGACCCAACCACGATAACAACAACCGAAATGAACACTACTTCAACTTCTGGACTTTCATCGTTTGGACTTGGCCCAACCACCAATTCCATTGTGAACTATGGCGATTGTGATTTTCTCCTCAACAAAACTGCACATAAACTTGATCTCGATGAGAAAGAACTCAACCGCCTCCGGCATAACTGTGAACCCATCGCAAATCATTGCTCCAACCTTGAAGTTAAACTATCAAATGCTCAGAAGCTAATTGAGGCTCACGCATTGAATTAAACATTGAATTAAACATTGAAAACTTAACTGCCAGCAAAACCAAAATGTGATGGAAGATCGAACTTGCTGACACCAAATTCCGACGCCTATATCCCCCTACCATGCTCACCAATTCGCCATCCCATCATCAAAATCCATCATTCTGCTCTTCCACGTAAGCCAATTCACCTCACTACATGCGGCACTCAAACAACCGAAACGACTTCCAAAATGGAATATGTTGTCAGGAAAACTACAACTTCAGGAATGGATCCGTTCCAATCAAGTGATGCGAAAAGAATCATATGTCGCCCGCCAAGTTTGGCAGTGGGACAATGCCACAACTTTCATCTCTGACATCCGCGTCATGCGAAGAACGTCCTTAACCCAGACGAGGAAACTCCCATGTCATGATTGCCGTTCATCCGCCAAAGGCTATGGCTTCACCTTCACAACCAGGCCAAACATTTAAAAAAATCTCAACTTGACCCACGTTAACTTTGGCCCGGAATGATGAATCTCATCGACACCACTTGACGACCCTACGATACCTCATTCCTCATCACATCAATCCACCTCATGATTTTTAATCAACCTGTCAATAAACCACCCAATGGAAATAAGACGGATTCAACTCTCATGGATGACTTTCAGGTAATAAATTTAAAATTAATTAACCCCCCCCCTCTTCGCCTTCATGGAATCAAACTCTCAAACTGATGTCAATCTGTTGACGATAACCATTTTTCCCCTGCAGTACTTAAGAGAATGCCAAGTCCAGGGTAGGCAGAGCGGTTCCCGATCCTCGGACCTCTTAACTCTCCTAAGGTTTATATTTCCAATCCCACACAAAGGTTTTAGACGGCGTGGATCTTTTGCTGCGGGTAAGTGAACTGCCAGAATATTGAAGTTAACCACACTTTACTTAGGGTTACTGGTAATCATAATGTTACATAAGTCCAACATACCTGGGTACAAACAAAAGGTCCACATAAGGGCAAGGGGTGAATTAGTCATCAAGTCCACTAGTAACAAGTCCACATTTCATACTCAACTTGAATCAGATACAATACGACGTTTTAAAGGACTCTCATGTTGCCAGCTTGCTGTTTTTTTAGGGTTAAGAGTGACAGTTGAGTGCAACAATAGCACTTACAAATAGACATTGTTATAACGTTAAACAAAGGAAAAGGGGGGAACAATGTGCATTGTTGGGAAATAAATCAAAGCAAGGTTAAAATAAATAAATAACTTAATGGCAAAATAGTGACAAAACACCGTGGGACCAACCCAGCTGCACAAGTGCCGCATGTGACACATGTGGCTTGCTTAAGTCAAACTGCTAGAGATCTTGAGTGTTGTGTGTCAAACACCTCAACTTGTACCAAATCTCTGGGACCCAGCGAACCCCCTTGGGGACCCGTCATGATGGTGCCCGCCACCTATATTGACTAGGTCAACTGTAAATACAACGAAATTTAGAGGTGGTGTGATATTTTCAGCCGGCAATTAGAAAACCCAATTTTACCTGGGGGGAGGTCAAAATTGTTTTCTATTGCCTAAGGAAAATATACACTACCTGTAAATACCCACCCAACCTCCCCTCTGGAGTCACCTCATGGCTGACATATCTGGAGTTAAAATGGATGGTTGGCTAACGCCGTAATACCGTTTATGGAGGGTCTGCGCATGCTGGACCATGCACAGATGGGGGTTCAGCTGGGCGTTTCGAGAGAGTTTTTAATCCTCCAGGGTAACAAGCACTCAGGAACTGAATGCAACGAAATTTACAGGTAGTGTATATTTCTTTAGGCAATAGAAAACATATTTGACCTCCCCCCCCAGGTAAAATTGTTTTTTTTTTATATTCTGCTGTTTAAAGGCTCTTTAAGCCTTTAAATCTCGTTACGATGCAGTTATATTTTTAACGTGTCTGCATTGCGGCTGGAGGGCGTGCGGAAACTATGTAATCTTATTTCTATTTCTGTTAATAAAACAGACAATGGTAGACAAGTTTATTTTTACTAGAAGATAAAAGAATACATGTTGATATGAAAATCTTCCTACATCACCCTTCACATCCCACCCCATTAACAAAATCCTGGATTGGCCCCTGACCACACGAGTATGACCGCAAATTAAATGATACTGACTGCAAATGAGACTAATCGTAAATCGAATAATATTACAAACAACTTACGAATACCCAAGATGCAGAAAAGAACTACAAGGAACGCGATGATCAGCATGGTCTTCATTTTTTTCAAAGATAGCACACTACTCCTGTTCAACAACTATTGCCAGTGTCTTCACGCTTGTTTGGTTTTGCACCCATTTCTTGTCTTAACGGGACTGGGTGGTTGCGAGTTGGGTGTGAAGAACTGCTTGGAGTTGTCTGTCGGAAGCTCTGAAGTGGTCGTGATTTGCAGTGTCTTCACACTTGTATGGTGTTGCACCCGTTTCTCGTCTTAACAGGACTGGGTGGTTGCGAGTTGGGTGTGAAGAACTGCTTTGAGTTGTCTGTCGGGAGCTCTGAAGTGGTTGTGATTTGCAGTGTCTTCACACTTGTATGGTTTTGTGCCCGTTTCTCGTCTTGACAGGTACACTCGAAACATTATCTAGGCTCAAATTTGATTATAGTGCAAAACCATACAAGCGTGAAGACACAGACAAATCGCAACCATTTCAAAGCTCCCGACAGACAACTCCAAGCAGTGCTTCACACCCAATTTGCAACCACCCAGTCTTACTGATTTTCGCAGATAACCTGAGCTCCATTATATATAGACATGCTAACCCACAGCACATGGAACAGAAACCAAACAAGCGTTACCTAGCCGGCCAGGCGTTTCAATGTGGGATCTTGCCAGTGACAAAACGATCTAAATTTTAAGCTTTATAATGCATCTCTAGAACTTGAAGGACCATCTCCAACATTTCTTAATGGCGTGACATGTACATTTGTGTTGTACAGTACATTGTCTGATGAAGATATTGCTGTTGCATAATATCGAAATATGACTTTTTTTTTGCATTTATGGCTGTGCATCTTGGCTTCTTCATTGCTTATTAATTAAGACTTTTAACCTAACTACAGCCTCTTTGTAAAATAATAACAACTTGTGATCACATAAAAGAATTTAACGAGCCTTGACGTGAAGGTTTACGACATCTGTAATGAGGCGGAGACCGTTGCGTTGGTGTTGAAGATACTTAAACATCATTACCGAACTAGACCTTATAACAGGTTTTCGGGCCATCTAGAAATTATATGATAAAAGAGGAGAGGGGAAATGGGATACTTGAAATATGACAGTTCCGGACAAGCAGGAGGGCGGGCATACAATTAATGAACTCAGGTATTTTTTTTAAAGATTAATCTGTTATGATAAAATTTATTATTTTGTATTGTACAAATCATTTTCCATAAAATATTATCTAAAAAAAAAAGGGTTTTTAATAAGTTTTCCATTTTCACAACCAACCTAACAAAAACAATAAAAAAAATCCAGGTTAACTGTTTTTCAGTTATTTCCCTCTATGTTGCTGACGATGGGGTTAGGGTTTCGACATTTGTGAATCCATTTTTTCGAAAGTTGAAAAAGTGGTAACATTTGCTTGACGTCATTATTGGACGACCCCTTTACTTAATTCAGCAAACATCACCAAGATGGTACAGGAATAACACACAGCACAATATCAACAAACTTCTTTAAATATTCGACCAATGAAATAATTTCAGGAAGCATTGTAATCACCATGTTGCTTTGGAGGAGGCATGCCACTAACTGGAATTCTTTTTGTCGCTATCTACAAAATCTATGATGTGGACCCTGGATGAACCACAAATGGACATCTTTTATCCATAAAGAATAACTCACAAGGTAAAGGACGAAGTTCAAACAGTTTGCATTAAAAACATATGTGCCTGAACCCATAATTACATGCAAAGTACCAAATGCTACAATTTGCATACGAGAGGAAGCCCGTGCTAGGCACGGTGTACTTGAAAGCACCTTTAGCAACATAATTTTTTCCCTAGGATGGGTGGCGACTGGTAGTTGCTTTGCTCCCCACTCGCCAAATGTATGCTACCCACTCTCCTTCCAGTATTTTCCCCAACACAGATCTCATTTTTGTGCTGACGTTTTTCACCAGGGAGCCACTGGGCCACTGTATCCCCCTCTGCCCTCCTCCCCCACCCTATCCCGATATTTGCCCCGAACCCCCTGTACTCCCGATTGCTTCTCCTAAGCAGCCTCACCCATCTCGATAATTTTAATACTTTTCACCTATCCATGGCCAATTGACTAATATTACGTATCTCCTGACATCGGGGTACATCCAGTGTAGTTTCATTCCCCAATATTATCTTTTCACCATTTCTGTTACATCTATGATGTAGTTTTGCCCAATTGCGCGCCCGCGCTAAAACTTTCCAGTTCCGTCAATAGCTGGCATCCGTGATTGGATCAACAATAACGGACTTTAACGCTGACCCGTTTTTCTGCGTTTACAGGTCGGTGTTTACAAATTTTCGTTATGTTCGAACATTCTTTTCTTTAATTTTTTATCTCGTTTTTTTTTTTATATTTCTGTAGTTTATTAAAAAAATTCTGAAAAACAATAGTTTCGTAGCACAGTTATTGAACAGCAGGTATGGCAACGTTACAGAATCAATTTTTATGCTGAGTAACGCTGCAAACACCGAAGAATGATACGCTCATGCGTTTGCCATATTGCGTCATGTGAGCTCTCCCAGGCACCACAGCAGGTGCTTGTATTTCTCAGTGTTCATTAGAGCTGGTGCTGCGCAGTCAGGAGTGGCCACAAAAGGAAGAGTTGATCTCAGCTGGCCTTTCCAGTGACTCCAGTAGTTCCTAGTGTCGCCAAAAGATGGTGCCCCATTCTCGTGACGCGAAGCAAACCAACACCACGGTCATCCGATCCTATAACCTTCGGTAATGGTCTGCAGATGTAATTATGAAAACTTACGGACGCCACAGGAGTTTTCAGATAGCGCTGCTAGCAAAGGTGGACTGGGAATGCAAGTGATTTATAATGTTAATGCGTTGGAAAAGCACTGCCGTTTGTCATTTGAAACAAATACCGACGAAATTACAACAGATAAAAAAAAAATCTAATAAGAAAGAAATTCAAGTAGAAACAATAAGCTACAACTTCAGCTATTCTTTATCCCACGAACTGTGGTTTATTAATCATAAAAAGGAATATATCTCTTGGCAAATAAGAACAGCGTCACACACTCGTTGTTCGGCTTTGCTGCAGCGCTTCGTTAGCATGGCGACCACCAGCTGTTTGGCAGCAGCAAACTCAGCTGACAGTCGGAGCGGGAAATGCAATTCAATAGCATAAACAAATTTGAAATATGGATGAAATGCCGAACAGACATAGTCCAACATAGACATGCTTAGGATTTTCTGAAAGGTGGGGACGTATTTTTTCCATCAATCCTAACCGAAATTGTTTAACTTAGATAGGGACCATCCTAGTCCCCTTTAAAGGTGAAGAGGTAATGGCGTAGCAGCAAAAGCGTATGGTCATTTTCGAATTCGAATTGCTCTTGTGACCCCTGTAATAGCCCGAAATGAACATGATTAGGATTTTATGAAAGGTGGGGATTTATTCTTTCCACTAACTTTAACAGAAATTGTTTAGCTTAAAAATGGCACTTTGAAATTGAAACTAGCTGCTCACACCAATTAGAGCTACACCATCTAACGGGCATAGGACGGTCCCTATCTAAACTAAACAATTTTGGTTAGGATTGATGGATAGAATAGATCCTCACCTTACAAAATAACCTAAGCATGTCCATTTCAGGCTATTAGAGGCCTCGCAAGAGCTCTTTGAACATTAAAATCACTATTAACAACTGATTGAAAGAAGGAGGGGGTTATGCGATTAAGGGTGTTAAGCTTTAAATACGATTTTGGATTCAAGGGTTGATATCGTATAAAAGTTATATATCACCTTCCCTGTCCAGAATTGTTTGCTGAACGTTTTTACTTTAAATTGAGAAATTCCCTGGAAAAAGAGCATAAAGTCACTTGTGTCCTTTTTCCGCCTCCTAAAAATCTGATAGAGCACCTCTCAGTCTATAGAATAAGGGCACAGTCGGTAAGAGGTCGACCAACAGAAGCGCTCTACAAGTAATATTTTTTTTTAATTTAACGCCGGATGTCACCGTGAAATGGCGCTGCTTTTCAACATGGCCGCTGCCAGTGCCACTGACCAATTTCTCACTAATTGACTTATTCTTCTATTTTCCTGAACATATCTGTTGCAAAAATATGTTCTAAAAAGGAACATGAATATATATCCCATCAGAAAATGCTAACTTTCAAAGATTAAGCATAAAATACTAGTTTCAGTTTTTTGCCCTTTTCTCAAAACATGCATTTTTCATTAGTGCCCTTTTTCCAGGGAGCTCCTCAATTGTGCTTTTGATTTGTTGATGTTAAGGAATTTTTGCCAAAAAACCATAGTTTGTTGGGGGAGGCTGAGGGGGGAAGAGAAGATCACCCCTTCCCCTCTTGGAGGAGGGAGTGTTTGAAGAATATAATTTCTAGCATAATAATAAGAAATAGATTCCAACGACCCCGGCAAAAAACAACGCTTCCAATAGTGGTGTAGCTGCCTTAGTCAGTGAAAACGTACCAAGGTGATGGCCATCCCATCCGTAATGCGCATGCGTGACCGCTGTTTCGACACCTTAAGATTATTTTATCATCACACTATATAATCATTTTGGCAAGTTTCTTCCCATATTTTAAGTCGGTGGGAAGTTACGAAAAATTCTTTCAATTTCTACAGTACTTTATTTAAGAAGCTACGAGCGCTATTGAATGTTTGGTACACGATCATAACTTAGCATATGATAATTAGTGTCTTCTTTGACGTTGTATTACTATTGCTCCATAGTTTGCCATATGAACAGAAACACGGATTATACCATGCAAACTTGCTTAAAATTAAAGGCGTCGTGTTACGGAACAAAAATTTGAAACACTGCTTACAATTTACTCAAAACTGCAAACGCAGAATATTACTTGTGATAAATTATTTATAGCATAAAACTTTCCAGCAAAGCCGTAAAAAAAATAGGCCAACTTTTTATTGCAACTGCACCACAGTTCCGCTGAATTTATTATCTCTATTAAAGTTTACATACTTATTACAAAGTATTATTACCCCTTTTATTCAGCATGGGATTGTGTAATCTATAAATAACATATCAGCGTCATTGCAGGTGTTTCGTAAGACCTTCGACCACTGCCCTGGAAGTCCCTAAAACAAACATAAAAAATATTCTTGAGCAATCCACAAATGAAAAAACTACATATGCACTAACAGGAGCATATAAAGATTCATTGCAACGAGGAGTATCGAACTCCAACTGAATCAATAGGCCTATAAACTATAAAATTTGACCGGTTCACATAATTACCTCGACTGTAACATTATATGTTCAATAAAAATCGTCTGGTACCTAAAATTTATTATTATTATTATATGTGTATATAATATTATAATATATTATATGTGTATATATTATATTATTATATGTGTATAATGGTTTTATGTGTGTTATTTATTTTGTGTCCTTTTATTGTATGCTCATACAAGTTTTTTATAAACTTCGAGCAATTTGTATGCAATAAATTATTATTATTATTATTATTGTGCAATTCAGAAGCCGACAAATAAGAGACCAGTGGCTAAAAGG
>JAHWFP010025331.1:3561-36960 GCA_023313725.1 Lithobius niger
GGATAAAGAGACCACCCAGCAATTAGAGAGAGAACTGGTAGAAAGAAGTGTCGGGCTGGGCGACGCCGGATGGTAACACAGCCGGTGAGGACTGGTCCACTACTTTCAATGCCGTTGGATAAGAGCAGTCTAGAAGATCTGGCAGTGGAGAAGGGTCTAGCAGAGGCTATGACGGTTCCCCCTACCTTGAACCAAACAGTCAAAATGCTGGCAAGGCCGGAAGAGAGGTACTGACTATCTGACGGAAGTGGTATCATCATTAGGAGCGGACAGCAGGCCGCGCAAAGGGGAACTAAGTCTGAAACCAAGGGCATGTCCTTGTCCGGAATCAATATCCTCAAGAAAGCGGGTGGACAGTAGGTGCGGTCCACAAAAAGACAACAGACCAGACGTCGACTACCGGTCCTGGTTCGTAGACGTCTGTGGGTGAGCATAATTGGGAAGCTTGGTCAAAGGTGGCTAGGCCAGGGCCCAACCTGTAGTTTTCATAGGAAACAGATGTTCCTACAGCAGACAAAAGCAGCCATGTCTTCAATAAGGAACGCGGGCAGCAGACGCAACCCACAAAGGGCAATGAGGACAAGTGTCCGCAGGTGTCCGAGGACAAGCAAAACCGAAAAATGGTGCAAGGAAGGGTCGAGCCAAAGCCCGACCAACGGTCCTCCGTAGAAGACTGTGCACCAATTATGTTGCTGTAGTTCCCTTGACCATCCCAAGCAGACCTATGGCATGGGGAATATGGATTGAGGCCCGATACTGAGGAAGCATTGATTCATGCACACAATGGCATTACTGCCGGGATGCAAAGGATAACAGCCGGACAATGACCGAAGGCCTGAAGTTCTGAGGTTGCAGAGAAGGACTGTGATAGAGGACAGGAAACCCGAAACAAAAACAGAATCGTGAATAAGGTACCGGACTTAGTAACAGGCCTGGGCCCGGACTCCGAAACCTCGGGTACCTTTAAGGAAAGTACTGATCAATGCTCGGGTGTCTGACCGGAAAGACTGCTTCAGATGATGTGACTTGTTTGAGTGGCGGAACGTGCAGGAATACAGGCAGAATGTAGCACGAGAGCGCCTAGTCCGGACCTGGGTAACGATGTCCAGATCCCGACTCTCAGGCGTCAGGCACATGGGGGATCGCCTCAGTTGAGATGGCTGGCAGACAGCAGCAGCATCCCACGAAAATAGGCGGATAGCGGACTATGGTTCACCACAGAACTCTGGGTCCGGGCATTGAGCCCGGTTCCCCAGCACCGGACACCTGAATGGACGGGTGCGTATCTGCAGCAGGAATCATTACATTTGATGAAAACAGCAGTGTCACCTAGAAGGCAGGCGGAGAGGAAGCTACGGTCCGCAAAAAGGGCCCGGGCTGGGCGTTGGAGCCCGATCTGAGTCCCGGCGGTCAAGAACAAGTGGCATCGAAAATTCAAGTCAAGGCGGCCCGGGTCAAGAGCCCATGCAACGATCCTCTTCGAGAACCAGCGCATTTACAGCCAAGATAAACAGTGGTGTCTGCAAGAAGCCAGGCGGACAGTGGCTCTCGGTCGGAAAAAGGCTCCACGGCCGGGCGATGCTGCCCAGGCCGAGCCTGGACGTTCAAGCACTCAAATGCAAACCAACCGCTCATCGGGCCGACAAAAAATGTCATAGGAACAGGTGGAATCCTGATGCCATCAAGCAGACGAACCAGGAAAGCAACAAGACGCAGAGCTGCATTCTCCATAGCCTGGGCCCGGACGAGCAGCACGGGCGCAGGACCCGGGCATCTGGAAGCCCGAATGCATTCTTATAATGCGAAAGCTCATAAAGCGTTTACACCCCGAGACCCATTCAATGTTGCTATTTGTTCATTTTCATAATGGAAAAGCTCATAGAGCATTTGCACTCCTGTGACCCCTTTAATGTTGACAATTCGTCATTCTCAAGATGTGAAAGCTCAGAGAATTTGTGCAATGTGAATACTCAAAGCATTTTCACCTCTAAGACCCTCTAATTATAACAATTCGTCGTTTTCAGGAGTGCAGCTAACGATTCATCACTACCATAATGTGAAAGCTCAAAAAGCATTTGCACGACCCCTTCCCAGTTTTGAGACGCCCAAAATGTTACCAATTCGTCATTTTTACACTTTGAAGCACTCGAGAGTCTTTAAAGTTATCCCAATGTGCTCATAGTGCATTTGCACTCCTAAGACCCCTCTAATGTTGCTGATTCGTCGTTTTCATAATGTGAAAGCTCAGAGCATTTGCACTCCTGAGACCCCTGTAATGTTGACAATTCGTCATTCTCAAAATGTGAAAGCTCACATAGCATTTGTAAAATGTGAACACTCAAAGCATTTTCACTCTAACCTCTAATTGTGTCAATTCGTCATTTTCAGGAATGCAGTTGCCGATGCATCAGTATCATAATGTGAAAGCTCAGAAAGCATTTGCACAACCCCTCCAGTTTTGAGACCCCCAAAATGTTATTTCGTCATTTTTACACTTTCAACTACTCCAGTGAATTTTAGAGTTATTACAATGTGAAAGCTCAAAAAGCATTTGCACGACCCCTTTAGTTTTGGGACCCCCAAAATGTTGCCAATTCGTCAATTTTACGTTTTGAAGCACTCGAGAACATTTTTGACCTATCACAATGCGAAAGCTCAGAGCATTTACACGACCCCTCCAGGTTTTAGACCCAAAAAATGTTGCTAATTCGTCATTTTCTCGCTTTGAAGCAGTCGAGAGCATTTTAGAGTTATCGTAGTAATGTGAAAGCTTAAAAACATTTGCAACATAATGTGAAAGCTCGTATAGCATTTACACTCCCGAGACCTCTTTAATACTGACAATTCGTCGTTCTAAAAATGTGAAAGCTCATAGCAACACAATGTGAAAGTAGTCCATGAGCCAGTCAAGATGTCACTATCATTAGGTGGGGCAAAATGCCACTTTGGTTAGCTTGTCCTATATATAAGCAGCAAGGAATCACTTTCAAGACATTACCGATTCCCATCTAAATAAGTTTTTACTGGCAGCCATCTTGAAAAATGGGCGCTCGTTAAACCCTAATGTTAAAGTATGCCTGTATCTCGGAAATTTTTGTTCCTACGCGAAAAATACTTGTCGGTAAAGTTGTTCCTAATGAAATGTGCCATATATCAGCTTCCTCAGCCATTTTATTTTTGCTTGTTATTTAAGAGAAAAATTCAAAGAAAAATATTCAGAAGATGTCGATGAATGGTGGACTGTCAAAAATCAATGTTAATTATCATTTCTAGTTTTTTTAAAAGGCAGTTGTGTGGCGTTTTATGTTGTTTTTCAGGGCCAGGAAACGCAATGAAGCATGACCTCAAAGGATTTGTTGACCGGAATTGCATTTTTCAAAATGGCGGCCAAAACAACAATGTAGGTTTTCCAACGAAATTTCATTAATTTGAACACGGAAATTCGTTGGTTTAATATTTGTTATTTTACATTTTTTTCCCCTACTGAAACATCTTATACATAACATTTCGTATGTTACAAATACAAACATTAATTAAAATGATATAGGTTTCTTTAAACGGTATAACAGGCATCGCAATCACATGAATAAATAGTATAAATAGTATTGATACTTGGTTCACTTCTGCGAGTAATTAGTTATCATAGTTTGCTTTTAAAGAAAGTATTTGACTTACAAAATCCAAACCCCACAAAATCATAAAATCAAATCAGTTACCAAAAGAAGTGATATCTGCACAAAAGTCAACACCGAAAATGTTGTGAAGTCCAGAAGTAAAGCTTCAGCAAGGTTACAACCAAAAATGTAAAGAATCCATAACATCATAAATAACAACAAAAATAACATTAGGCGCAGCTGCTAAAAGATCTGAAATCTAAACCAAAAAACAATAAATTTTAAGCAAATAAACCCGCCAATTTTAGCCATTGAACGTCTGTGATATCAAAAACGAGCCAAGTTTCCACTCATCAGACATACAACGCAACTTTAAAACTTGACGCATTACAAGCCTTTGGTTTGGAAGACCCAAGATGCACAACCAGCATCAAAATAGGCGCCAAGTTCATTGTTGTTGCTCTTGTTGCTATTTCATTATTGTTTCGCGCACACGAAGCGAAATAACATCAAAGTTAAAACGATCAATCGGTCACTCCGACGATCAATCTGCTCTCGGTTAAGAAAAACTATTTAGGAACTGCAAAACTCTGTAGCAAATCGCGGAGGTTCCGATTTTCGTAACGTCAGGAAGGGTTCACAAATAATACTCCGTTATACACCACACTAAAATCTATAGTTTACAGGACAGCACGCTAGTCTGCAGTAGTTCAACAAAACGCCACCATCCGAGTTGTAAAACTTTATTGTAAATTGATCCAAAAAGATATTGTAACAAAAAATCTTTAACAATATTTCGATAAAATTCACTGTATATATATTTATTCGAAAAAATAAGATATAGTCGAACTATTCAAGTAAAAAAAGAGGCTTGCAATGCGCCAAGTTTTAAAGTTGCGTTGTATGTCTGATGAGTGGAAACATGGCTCGTTTTTGATATCACAGACGTTCAATGGCTGAAACTTGGCGGGTTTTTTGCTTACAATTTATTGTTTTTGGTTTAGATTTTATAATTACACCAAAGAAAATTCCAATTTGAGGCATGTCGATATGCACTGCTTAACTTTATGTACAATCTAAGCTACTCAAAGCAAAGTTACTTATGGTTCAACAATTTTATTTTACATTGAATAATTATTTAAATCAGCACTACACTTTAGTTGCGTTTAAAGAAAATACGTTGGCCCAATAAAGAACGGCCAACAAACTAGTGAAGCATAAAAAGAAATACGTTGGCTCAACTAATGACGGCCAACACATTGGTTGAACAGAAAAAGAAATACATTGGCCCGACGAAGGACGCCCAACATACGAGTGGAGCAGAAATAGAAATTCGTTGGCCCAGCGAAGGACGGCCAACTTACTGGCAAAGTGGATACAGAAATACGTAGGTCCAACGAAGTATGGCCAACCTATTGAAGGAGCAGCAACAGAAATACATTGACCCAACGAATGACTGTCAACATGTTGATGGTGCAGATAAATAAATTGGCTCCAAAGAATGACCGCCAACATATTGAGGAGTTAAAAAAGAAATATGTCGGCCACTGAAGGAGGGCCAACACATTGGTGGAACTGGTAATTAATACATTGGCCCGATAAATGAACATCAACACGTTGATTTAGCGGGTTGCTGCTAAGTTTTCCCAATAAAGTGTTACCAAGACATTGGTTTAACAAGTTGCTATTATGCTGCCCCAATAAAGTGCTACCAACACATTCGTTAAGTCAATAAATTGCTACCAAAACAATGGTTTAGCAGGTTACCATTCCGTCGGCCCAATAAATTGCTGCCAACATGCAGATTTAGCAAGTTGCTACTACGTTGTCCCAATAAAGTACTGCCAGCACATTGCTTTAGCAGGGTACTATTACGTTGGCCCAATAAAGTGCTCCAACACATTGGTTTAACACGTTGCTAGTACATTGACCCAATAAGTGGTACCAACATTTTGGCAGACCACGTTGGCCCACTGAGGGAGTTCCAATGTATTGGTCGCACATGTAAATACTATGTTGGTCCAATGATGGGATGCAGACTTGATGGCTGAGATATGACGGTTCAACATTGGGCTGTTGATGGTGAGGCAACATTGGTTTATATACATTGGAATAATGTTGATACAATGTCAACGAGTCGCCGACGTCGTCAATGGTTGGCAAATGTTGGCTCAACCATCGAATGTTACTTGGGAAGTAACGGGGGGGGGGAGGGGGTAAGGGTGCTGTCCCTTTAAGGCGACCATTAAGCTGGAAATTTACCCACTAAGTGGTACTATCCAACAATGTTAATACAAACAAAACGTGTACATTGCATACATGTAACAATGATGACCCCTCGAACGTTTGGCTCAGGGTGTCTGCAACAATATATCTAGACACACTGTAGTTAGGCAACAATCATCACAACAAACATCACATCAATTCAATTGTGGCGGTTGTAAACCATTGTAGCGCGACGCCATAGCGACAGTGTCTAATATCCTGAAGCAGAGTTGAGCACATTTCAGGTACTTGGATAAAAATAATAGTGCGGTACAAAAGCTTAAATTGTGTTGAAATCAAGAGCTATGACCCACTTGACAAAAATTAACTCGTGTAGGAATGCCAGCTGAGATGCTTTCAATGTAAAATCTGACCCTCAATAACGTTCTAGTCCGCTCATCCCCATGTTAATTTCCATAGGGTGATTATTCATCAATACCGAGATAACGGGAAGGCTTCCAGTTTTGAAATTGGACGAATAGCTGCAGTACGATACGAACTGCATACCTTTTATGGTTTGGAGCCTAGGGGTGTAACCGGGATGGCGTGGGGTGGCGCGTACGTATACGAAAATATTGTTATAACCATTGTTGGTAGTGTCGGCATCGTCTCTCAGACGGCCAAAGTGCGGACAATGACAACGTGTATACTAAATAATAATGTAACGGCGGACGCTACGACGGCTCAGGTGCTTGTAGCGCCTCCGGTTTCCTGGTTTGACACGGAGATTCAGCTTAAGGTGTTGCGGTGATTAATGCGACTTTTACGGCATAAGCACAGCAAGGGCTACTGTCCCAGCATGGGGGATGGAGCGCAGGGTCCTAAATTAAAGGGGCCTAACCTTAATACTGCTGGTAATTTGCTGCCACCAGCGATGGAAATTTAACCGTTTATCAAGAGCTAAACTAAAAATGGTTTACATATTTATTTACACTTAAACAGTTAATCGACTAGCAAACGAACTGAAGTTAAAAACTCCTGGTTTTTATTATAACAACAGAGAATATAAAAATTACACTTTACATTTGGTTTGCACGTAAGCTTTTGAAATAAATTATTTAAAAAGCACTAGTTTGAATTTACAACATGTAATTCGTTTTCACAAGTTTTTACTAAAACGACGTTTGTGTTTCAGAATAAAACAACCACTTAATTTTTCGAATAGAAAAAGCAATACTGAACGCTCCGCAGAGTCGTCCGCAAGATTGAACAGCCCAGGCTGGTTACAATCTATCAAACAGTATGTTTCAAACACGCATGAAAGATCAACCGTTTCACAGTTTTGTTTCCAAGTGATAAAACAGAGCCTTAAACCTCCCAGAGTTGCTGTTTACAAGTCAACTCCTCAAATTATAAAACCCTCGGCTACTTATAAAGTCCGTCTGGAGTGAATAACCAATGAATCCCACACAAAGATCAAACCGTCAGTTATTTGATTTAAAGTTTAAAACAAATAAGAAAGATTTTGGTTTTTAGTAAGAGAACCACTCTGACGTTATGGGGTGAGAAACCTAAGATGCCGCTACAGGCGTCACCACCATAATATTCCCTAGCTAGAGAGAGTTTAAGTTACGTTTTTAAACTAAAATTTAGACTTGGGGGTCCTAAATTAAATTTTCAAAAGCTAACAACAAACATACGAACCACCACCATCGTGCCCGGCATGGCATTCTCCGGACATGGCGTCTCCACTCCCGACTGGCGTGACCCTTCTCTAGCTTGAGATCTGTGAGCTGTGCTAACTATGCATTCTGGGGCTGGGATTTTATGCTGGAGAGGAGGGAAAGCGCGGACGTCGAGGATAGCTGCGGGGGTCTGATTGGCCGAGGGCCTCGAGAACAATGGAAAGTGGGAGGAGAAGTCGGTTGAACAAAGGGACTGGGTGCAGAGCCGTTTGAAGGAGTAGGAACATGTAAAACGGAAAAAGATAGGCCTGTTTTGAGTTTCACTCAATTGAACTTTCGGAAATGGGCCTTTACTTTGTATTATTGGCTACGGATTGAATATTTACATGATTGCACCGTGTTTAGGCTCTTGTTAAAGCTTATTACTTGGCTTTGGGTAATGTCTAGAACATTACTATTAAATTAAATAAGCTTTAACGGTAAACTGTAGTGTTAAACACCACAACTAGTTTTGGCTGGGGAGGGGGGCAAAAGGGGTTTTCGAAGTTTTTTGCACAGTTTGACTTTCGGAATTGCATGGAAACAGATCTTTGTAAGAATTATTTTGGTTTTAATAGTAGTTCAAGCTATCAGTAGCATTTGGTTGGGTCAAGTCGGGTTGAGAGGAGAACTAACATAAACACATATAACACTGAAAAATTCGTGTCCGGTAGAATGCCAGGTCGTATTACGTTTATACGTTTGGACATATGGTAGCGTTTCTGGGGGCAAAAGATTATTATAAAAAGGCTAAATAAATGAATAAATAGTTTAGTTTAATTATATGCTAGAACGCATAAAGTTAAAGTGGAGGTTTGAACCTTAAAGTTAACGGACAATGTCTGATCTAAGTGGAAATTTTTCATAGTAGTTGCGATCGTTCAAACACAATAAAAAATATCACACTTCAAAAATGGTGGTCACTATATGGACACATGGTTCAGTACATTTCTCCTAAAACACCACTAAGCTAGAGTTTGGGCTTTATGCCCGAAAATTGAGAGTAATGAAAGTACATAAAATACAGCGTTCAAACAATTGCAATGGCGGCCATGTTGAAGGTGCGATGTGGTTTTGGGGTGATCTTCAGACGTGAATTACTGGTGCTTCCTGGTGGAAAGTCCGGATTTTGGCTTCCCCAAGCATCTTGTATTTGGGCAAGCTATAGATGTTGAAAATTTGGAATGATTCTGTCCATTAACAAAAAAACGGCCAGATGTGCCTCGGCGAGGCATTTTGGATGCCTCAAGAAAAAAAAATTTCAATTTTCTTGAAAAACAGGCGTTTTTCGGTGGCGCTCGTTTACAATAAAATAAAATAAACTATACAAAAAATAAAAAACAAAAAATATTAATATTAAAATTAAAATTAAAATAAACGAACCCAAAACTGGTGAAAAGGCCAACAAGTTGAGAGTGGTTCGGCCCTTCAAAGGAGTGATATCAACACACCAAAACTAACGAAATAAAACCAACTGCAACAAAATTAAAACAAAACAAAAAACCTATAAAGAGGTGACTAAGTTTAGAATGTTCGGCCTCTAGGCAAAAGTTAGCAAAGTGTTGGAAACCAATTTCTTGTTGACGTGTCACTTTATTACACATCTGCACGGTAGTGGAGTTGATTTTAATACACAACTTAAAAAAAAGACTGAAACCAAAACTGGTAAAAGGGGCTGCCAAGTTCCGAATGGTTCGGCTCTTCGAAAGAGTGATATCAACACACCAAAACATTCGCCAACTTAATCGCACCGAATAATACTTTGGACGTTAAATGAAAACTTGGAACATGGCTACCGTAAGTAGCAATGTTCTATTTTTCATTTAACCTTCGATCTATTAACTCGGCAAAAGTTTTGGTGTGTTGATATCACTCTTTTGAAGGGCCGAACCATTCGGAACTTGGCGGCACCTTTTACCAGCTTTGGTTTTTGATACGATTTGCTATACACTTCTTGTATAATGTCGAATTTGCTAGCCTCTCACGATAGGGGTTCAGCATGCTGATGTGTCCTACGGTGTTCTTGTAGTTTTCCTTTTATTCTTGGCGATATGGGATATAGTACTGCGAGTAATCTCTCCTCCACAGTTGTAAGGCAAGCAGTTTTATGATCACATTGAACGCCATCTGAAAATCTCTTATCACAAAATATTTTTAGCAGTTCTTGAATAATAGTCTCGGCGTTTGCTCGAACAATTTTGCTGGTTCACATATACTGCAGTAGCAATTTTTAGTATATCTAAAACGTTTAAGAAGTTGGGTTTCAGTACATTTGAAACTGCAAAAAAGAATCAATTTTGTTTCGTCGTACGAAAGAAAACCTGTTGGAAGTTAGGAATAACAGCATACGCGACGTGTTGGAATCTAAACTGCCAACCCACGCATTCTTTTCGTGCAGTGAGAAATCGCTTAAAGGAAAAAGAACGCAGGGAAGCCCTCCGAGAGACGTAACATCAAACGATACTGCACATTTACGTCCCATACTGTAATCGAGTTTACAATGTGGCCTTTTCTGTTTGTGGTAATCTTGGGATTAGAGGTAACCCAGACGTTAACGTACGAGACATTTAATTGTAAGAACAAATTTCGCCTGTTCCTTCACTGGCCCATACAAGCGGAGTCCTTTGAGAATACCCCATCAGTGTCATTATGCCACGTCATTAAACGCTTTGAGCTCTACCCTCCGTTAAGTTCGTCCCACTTGAGAAACATAATAGGTCCCCCCCCCACACTGGGTCGTCGCCCCTAGAAACTGACCACCAATTAAATGCTCGACAAACTAATTTTAGACGCAAGCAAAGTTAATTTGGCTGTTTCTCTAGAAAACGCATCACTTCCCCACCCAAACCCCCAACACGCGAAACCTCGCGCCAACAACCCATAAATTGTTATAGACAGAAAGCCCCCGCATTTTGATTAATGTTGCAATTAATGTTGGGGAGAGAAAGGACAGAGGGAATGTGACCCCTGTAAGAGGTGGCGGGGTGGGGACAACGGATCGCAAAGTCATATCGTCGCAAGTCACATTTGGATAGCTGAGGGAATCCAAGCAGAGGAAAACGTTTTTGTCCGTTTTGGCGTTTAGTAAATTGCAAATAAAAATGGTATATGGTCGACCGACAGAAAAACGTGCAACACGGATTGCTGGAAAATTTTTTTTAACGAGTTTGTGATGGGCTCTAAATTGTAATAACAAACAACATCGAATTTTTCCTTCCCAAAACGCTCCAAATGAGTCGTGTTTGCCAGACTGGTCGTTCTCAGTTTACTAAATCCACCCGAAACTAAAACTGGTATAAGAGAAGCCGCCAAGTTTACGAAAAGGGTCGGCCTTTCAAAGTATTGATATCCTTCAACCAGGGAAAGGCCGCCAAGGTTATTCGTATTAGCCACGTTAATTGCACCTACTAATAGTTCGAATGTTAAATGAAAACTATTAGATTGCCACCAGCGGTAGCAATCTTCAAGTTTTCATTTAATGTCCAAAGTATTATTCGGTGCGATTAACTTGGCTAATAGGATTAACCTTGAAGGCGTTTCTTTGGTTGAATGATATCACTACTTTGAAAGGCCGACCCTTTTTGTAAAATTGGCGGGTTCTCTTATACCAGTTTTGGTTTTGGGTGGATGTCACGACTTTCATAGGTCTGTGAATGTACAAAAAAAATCACACGGTGTAATTGTAACCTCTACCTTTTTTGTGTGGAGGTATATTATGTCTACGAATTTTCTCATTCCTAATTTTCACATTTGCTATTGTCATTCCAAATAAATTAATAACAAGCATAATTTGGTAATTGCAAGGACCTAATAAGTACCTATGGAAAAAAATAAACCCTGTGTCGTATTGAACTAGTAATGTGAAGTTTATTCGGGTCGTGGGTTAGATAATTCATTTTGAATTCGCGTACCGTAAAAAAAAAAAGATTTGGATTTGGTGGGGAAAAAAACGACCAAACCTTTGCAATAAAAGATACTGCGTCTCTTAGTGAACCATTCCATTCTGTAATTTATTGAGGCCCCAGCCTAATGCCATGCGCCCCAAACCTACCTACATCTAAAGAAAATAAACTACGCACTGAAACACCATCAATAACCAGGTCTGCAACGCATCACAACAAGCAAGCAAGTAAACCTCAAACCCACAAACTCCCACACACACTCCACGCCCACCTTCTCTTCCCCATTTAGGGAAAGTTCCGGCGGGCAACAACTGCAGCACCGCTAGCAGACATCAGCTCCTGGATTCATGGACATATACTAGCTCTTGGTCTTGCACATGCACGCTTTCACCTGGTCCCGGAAAAGTACCGGCAGAGGTGCAATCCGACGTGGTCCCTTGCGATCCTGTGCAAAGCACTTGACACAAACACCACTAGACAACGCTTCGATGCAAGGAGACGAGACGATGGAAGAGGGGAGGGGCGGCCTACACACTCAATCCTGTGTCTGCAACGAATAAGGCAATAGCCCGCAGCTTAGCAACAGGGCGCAGTCCACGTGAATGTGACAAAAAGTCCTCAAAGACCGAGAGGGAAGCTAACCAAGGCGCCAGCCGCCGTCGCTCTGCAACAAACCATTGGCAAACTACGAGAACATGCTCTGCCGTCTCTGCCACATGACACATGCTGCACAGTGGGGAGGTCGCCCAGCCATACCTGAACCCGTGGGCCTGCACCAACGTAAAACCAACTCGAAGCCACGACAGAACCCTCGCGTCGCGGCAGAGTAGCCGATCTATGTTCGACCTGACCGTGCATGATGGTTGCACTGCAAATAGAGACCTGCCATCTCGCGCTTTTTCCCAGGCCTCCTGCCACTGCGCAAGAGACCACTGCCGGACAGCCACCCGTCGCATCCGCGCAGAAACTGCCGGATACACCTGCGTGCACGTGCTCTGCACTGCTTCTCATGCCAATCTGTCAGCTACTTCGTTGCCAGAGTTCCCACTGTGGCCCTGTACCCACCGCAGCGAGGTCACAACCGAGCCCAAGGCAACCCAGAACTTCCACCAATCGAATAAATAATCGGACCTCCGACTTCCAGGCACTCCCAGGACCTCAGCAGGAGCTTACATGCCGCTTGGGAATCAGTCAAAATAACAAACGAGGGGATGCTCACATCTTAAACTACATCAAGAGCCACGGAAATGGCTAACAGCTCGCACATCGTACTGGACGCAGCATCGTGAACAACCCTCTGACATTCCATCTTCAAGGACGGGATAACCACACCAACACCTCCAACACACGTCGCAGGGAAGAACGAGGCATCACAATAGACCTCACACTCAGCCGCACGATCGCAAAACACCACCTGCAGCTCATGACAAAGTCCATGGGTTCAGGAGTACCGCACACGCAACAGAAGCCGTGCACGACACCTGACACAGCATAGTAATCCCGCGACCAGCCACACCTAACACTCCTGGCACGATCACTCAAGGTTCCGTAATCATGCAAGATCTTGCCAACTGGATCACCCTGACCTCTACTGAGATTCCGCAAACAAAGTGCGACCAAAAGCTCCCTCGCACGCACCTCAACTGGGGGTTCGTTACACTCGACGCACAGCGCACTTACCGGTGTGGACGTGACACACCCCGGAACAACTCTCAGACACATTCACCGCAACCTGCAGCACATTTTCGTGGCGCCATACACCACATAACACAAAAAAAGGCAAGGCGTAGTACAGAATCGACCGGACAAACTTTCTGTATGCAGCAAGGAGTGCCCCTCTCACAACTCCCTTGCACGCCAACTGCCTCAAGATCGCCGTCCTTGTATCTTATTCCGGACTCTACTCACATGCAAGTCCCAGGTGAACCTAGAGTCCAGGACTACTCCAAGATATTTTACACTGCCGATCAAGCTGATAACCTGGTCACCAACTGTAAGGCACCAACTGTAGTGTGGGAGACCACAACCGCCTCCGTTTTAGCCGGAGCCAACAAGAGCCCACGCTCCTGCTGGAGATAGGTCACTCTATCCAAAACCACCGGCGCTTCATGAGCCAAAACAGCGAGATTTTGGCCAACAAACCAAAAAGCAACATCGTCCGCATAGCAGACGATGTTAGAGCGTACCCTGGTTTCCAATAAAACATTTATGGCAACCGCAAATAACGTTGGGCTGAGGCAACTTCCCTGTGGAAGGCCTCTAGTCGTCGAATTCGTGGTAGACCAATGCCCACCAACACGCGTGGCAAACTCCCTCCTGCCAAGCAGCGCCACAATCAACCTAATCAGCCTCTCGCTAACCCCCATTTTCCACAGAGAGGTTTCAAGCCCGTGTATGGAGACTGTATAGTAGGCTGCCTTAATGTCTAAAAAGGCAGCCAAGACGACATCTCCATGCATCCATGCCTCCGTAATACTCGAGAGCAAGAACAGAACAGCATCTTGGGGACTCTGATTCGGGCTATAGCAAAACTGGACTCCCGCTAAGCAGTTGTGGTAATCCAAGTGCCACTCTAAGCGCTTAATTACCATACGCTCAAGCACTTTCTGGACACAAGACAATAACGCTATAGGCCTGTAGTTGACCAGATCCGCTCGCGCGCTGCCCTGCTTGTGCACGGGCACAAGAATCGTGAACATCCAAGACGGCGGGATGTCAGCCCGCAAAAAAGGGAGCGCACTGTTGCAGGATGCCGCAGAGTCCTTCTTCACGTCAACGTAACTTACCCCATCTACTCCCACAGCACTGGTGTTCTTGCACTTCCGTAGTGCAGAATAAAACTCAGCACAAACCCACGGAAGAACCCCGACCTGCGACAGTGACGAGGACGACACAACAGGTGGCGCGATACCATTAGACAATGAGTAGACACTGGCAAATCGCACGTTAAACGCCTCCGCCATTTTCTCACTGCGGAGAACTTCCCTAGTCAAGCCATACGATCCGTACACCCAGGAAATCGCCGAGCAGATGCCAAGCGAGCGTGAGTGAGCAGGAACCACCAACACGCGCACAAAGCCTACCACCAAACCCCTTCTCACTCTTGATGATATATCTGCTCTCTTGACAACAACCCTGTACTCCCACCAACGTGCGTCACACGGGGCCCTCTTCCACTTACGATAAACCACTCACATCACGCACTGCGACAGTGCATCCATGTGTCCACCACATCAGACGCAAGACTCCATGCCTCTGTTTTTGCATGCGTGCCCTAACCCGCCTACAAGTAATTTCCCGCACCCAGGGCTCGAAAATACCATCGCTCCAAAATCGGCTGCCTACATCCTCCCATCCCACCTCAGCAATAACGAAAGAGCTACGCGCACGCAGGATCACTGGGAGATAATCACTGCCTCTCAAATCATCCGATACCTGACAGGAGAACTGGTCAGCTATGCACGGCGAACAAAAAAAAAAATCGAGAACCAATTCCTGGACCCTGTCACGCTGCCAACGCACGAAAGTTGGCGTGCCATCGTGAAGTATTCGTAGGTCAGCATGTTGGACCGCCTCAGCCAACCTGCGGCCCCTAGTGTCCACGTGTAACCAGCCCCAGTCGTAGTGATGACTATTAAAGTCCCCTCCTATAATGACAGGGACCGGGAACAGTCGCAACCACACGGACCACTCCGCAGCAGTCTGATTCCCAATAGCATGAAGAATGACCACGGAAACCCAACACCTAGCCATCCAAACTTTCAACGCCACAGCGTCCATACCAGCAAGCTCCAAACTAATCGCCAATGGCAGGTACGGTACAGACCACTTAATGAAAATCCCCACTTTACGACCAGAGTGAATGAAGTCGGCTTTCCACAACGCCGCATTTAAGCCCCGCAAATTCACCACCACTTGCACCCCAAGTATAGCAGCATAATTTAGCAATTGCTCCAAATCCCCTAATTTACCCTGTAATCCCCGCATATTCCACGTAATGATGTGTTTGGTGAATAGGACAGTTAGGTTAGATCAGGGCCCCCCCCCTCGCCCAAACCCGGCCCTCTCCCATTTCCTACTTGCACACTACCTATGCTGCTGACACTCATGGTAAAATCATTTCCTACCTCACTACTGCTTTGCACAACCACGTTTTTACTATGTAACTGCAATTCCAAACTTGCTTCTATTGCCTCTGTTGCTGATGCACCATTGCGCACACACTCTTGTACACTGCTCCCTAACACCATCTCGGGACTCGCCACCATTTCCTGCACACCAATTTCTCCAACCAGCTGATCCTCCCTCATTTCCGTTTCTTCACTTTCCAACACGGTGATTTGCGATGATGGTTCAGTGCACATCATCGACGAAGCCTGGGTCTTCTTCCTTTTCTGACCACCCCTCTTGCGTTTAGCCGGTGGGGTAATCCACGGTCCGTCGCTGCCTTGATGACTACATTTTACCGAGCCATCTGCAAATCCCTGTAGAACTCGGTCACCATCAGAAGAAACTGCATTTCCACTAAATTTAGAGTTTCCTGGGTGAGCGTCACTCGTAGCTGCCAAACAGGGGGCACTGAGCTCGAGGCTCCTTTCGTGATGCTGTGTGGGACGACTCTGCTGCTGGAGCAGAGTCCTTTCACGGGATACTAGTGGTCTTTCTTGCACTCTTAAGTCAGCAAGACGCCTGGCTTCCTGCAGGTGTGGACAAAGGCTGTGCGGGTCGCGCCAGACACCACAGGTGTCGCACGCGATTGCCACCCACGCTCGACGGAAGTGCCTACGCGCCGAACAGCGCAGACATTTCGAAGGACGATCTCCCACAATGACTAACGTCTGGATGCCTTCGATAATTGAACAATGAATTCTGACAATTAGGTACTGAAACAATAAGCATGTAACACTTAGGCATATTATCTACTGTTGGATGACAATAGAAACAATGGTTACAATAATAATTTTTCACTTTTGCACTTACGAGCCACTTCAGGGCCACGTGCTTCTAGCTGCAACCCCCATTTTAGAAAAAGGCACATCCCCATATGACGCTTTACCTGTCTGCCGAAATTTAGATACGGCAACTTTGCCCAATCAGCTGTAGACGTGTCGTCATACCTTATGAGGATTAACATGGGAGCCTGCGGGCTAGATACTAGTTACTAGTCACTAATCACCAGTAACACAAATCAATGTTATCGAGGACATTTTCTCTCCATGAAGGACACGTTCCCACATTGACGTGTTGACATTTGTTCGTTACTGGACCCCAGATACCCGATTCAAAATATTTGCAAAGATTTCTACTGCATGGGGAATTTACACCAGTCTGCTGAAATCAGGTACAAGTTGGTTTCAGTTAAAAGACACAGTCTACTAGTGAAGACCGTATGAATGAATAGTTTATTCAGGGCCTGGGCCCGAAGCCATGCACCCTACAACAAAAGCTAGACAACACTACAACCATCAACCAACACATGACATCCTCTGTAAACAACGCATTACGGAGTGGAGCAGAGAACAGGAGGGAAATACAAATGGGAGCGCGGGGGTCACACTCGAACACCGGATCCCAAAACATAGGAGACGATTGCTCTTAGCCGCACTATCGTCATACCCGAGTGCTGAAGAGAGAGGAGGGCCGATAGACAACGGTCTGCAGGCGCGACAGTGAACATGCGAGCCCGAGAGTCAAGGAGCGCCCGACACTCTAGCAGAAAGTGCACAAGAGTCTGTGCTTGACCACAGGCGACATGCAGGAGACTGGCACCACCCCTATCCTGTGCCGATGAGCTTTTGACAAGGAGTGGCCAGTCCGGAGACGCGAAAGCACTCTACACGCCTTCAGAGGCAAAGTGTCCAACGGAGACCACATGGAACAGTGCGGCTGCAGAGCCCGCAGAACTTTCCCCGTGGGGGCACCAGACCAGATCTCGTCTCATTCAGCTAAAAGCCACTTCCTGAGTGCTGGGTGTCTGGTCCTGGGCAATGACACCGGCACTATCGTTCCCTCCTGGCCAGGGGAACTCCTGGCCAGGCCGTTAGCCTGCTCATTTCCAGAAACACCCCCATGTCCTTTCACCTACCGAATGCCGACAGAGCCACAGGCAGACGCAGCATGAAGCTTAGTACACACTTCTAGGAGAACTGGATCACTCAGATCAAAACGCGCAACCGCCCAGCGGAGAGACGCGATCGCACTTTGTGAGTCTGTACAGATTACAAAGGACTCAAGCCCGACATCAAGAGCAACATCCAGCGCCACAGAGATTGCGCAGAGCTCACACAAGGTGCTCGAAAACACAGCTCGAAGCCGCCTGCTATAAAACACCTTCAGCGAAGGGATTGCCACCCCCACCCCACCCGTACTTATCACCCTGTCAAACGCTGCATCGCAGTACACTTCACATATGAGAGAGCTCGCTGAGAACACCGAGGCCAGAGACTGAGCCCAAGCCCATGGACAAAAGGGAACTGCACGCAATGCACATAAGAAATAGCCTGAAAATGCTGCAGAGACACAGCAGCAGACCCTAAAGGGCCTAGAACAGCCAATGCTGCAGGGGACAGCTTGCAATAGTCCGCCAGAATACTGCCAACACGGTGGTGTAAGAGAACACATACATTCCACTGCACGCACTTGTAGCGGCGGCTCACAGGCTTCCACCCACAGTTAGTGAACCAGAGTCGTAACCAGGCAGCCCGTGACAAGCCTTAGTCCGTCATTAACCAGTCTGCAGGGACGCTACATCCCTCTTCTCAGCAGACAAAAACGGGAGATGAAAGTCCAAGACAGGTCGCACGAAGTCCTTATACACAGCCCGAAGAGGGCCGCGCATTTTTCATCAACAATCATTTTTTAACAATCGGATGTCTACAATTGGATAATTTACTATTGTTTGGCGCGACACACTAGCGTGTGTCTAATCCCTGCTTTTATAACGCATTGTTTATTGCTACGCTAAGTTTTTGGGTTTTGGGCTTCGGGCAGATGACCAGGAGTGGTTAACGCTCATTAAAACCCTTTTTTTTTATGTTTTTGGAGTAAAACATTAAAATGCCAAGTGCCACTGGCTGATTTTTGTTTTTACTGGCTACCCGAAAACATTATTACCTGTAATTTAGCATTCTAGTTCTCAAATGCATTATTTCCTAGAGAAGTCAAGGCTGACAGCTAACCAGCTCGGTAACCCCAGTGCACATGCGTGTGTGCACCCCTCCTATAAAAACGCCGGCGCACAACCGAAAGTCATCTTTTATTCCTCTCAGTGTGTCATGGTGGTGACTGAAGAAGGGAGGTATGGTGGGTACAGGTGAAGTATATTTTCTGGTAGGCAATAAAAAATCAGCTGGCAGCACCCTACATTTTTATGTTTCTATGTGCCGTCCGAAAATATACATTATCTGTAATTTATAGTAGCATTACAGTAGACCTCGTCTGAACAGGTGGTGAACACCACCAGACAAGTACCCTAGGGTTACGAGCTGGCAACCCCAGGGTCAGAGATCCCTAGAACCAAGGACGAGGAACCGCATGTGGCGTTGATAAATTTACGAATTTTAGAAGAACACAGATGTCAAGGCAAGATCGAAATCGGACCAAAATAGTAGGCCAGGGGATGCCGAAGTCTCAGCCAATGAAAGTTACACAAAGGTGAAGTAATAAAAATAAAAATAGAAATCTGGTACAAGGAAAAAAAGACTAAAATTGCAGGGCCGGCACCTGCCTAATTTTAGTTTTTATTGCCTAACCGAAAATATACTTTACCTGATTTACACTAGTAGTTTCCCCTCAGAGCTTGCTTGTTCCCCTAGAAGTTGAAATTGCCTTCCCTGCCTGGCTCGTACATTACCGCGCAAGCGCCGGGATCCTTATATATACCCTTGCGCAGCGTCGGATACCATCATTTCTCCTCGTGCCAGAACCTAGCTCATGGCGGGGAGAATAGGGCAGAAATCAAGGTAATGTATATTTTCGGTTAGGCAATAAAAACTAAAATTAAGCAGGTATCGGCCCTGCAATTTTAGTCTTTTTATAGCCGACGAAAATGTGCATTACCTGATTTACACTAGCAGTCTTTGTAACTCGGCGGAGGGATAGGTGCCAAGTTCAGTAGTTGCATGGAGCGGGAGTCTGTCCACCCGAGTACGAGAAGGCAACCCCAGGCACATAACGGCCCTATGACCCAGCTGCGGACCTGACCACTTTCACTCTGGAGCGGAGTAGCAACTGTCCCGTGGTGGAGATGGATAGGGAAGTGCGAGTATCCGCAAGAGATGAGTGAGATCAGGCGTGCGGAAGGATTGGCGTGTGTTTTAGTATTATTCATTTTTTGTAAAATTATCGGACTT
Source organism: Lithobius niger (assembly GCA_023313725.1). NCBI lineage: Eukaryota > Metazoa > Arthropoda > Chilopoda > Lithobiomorpha > Lithobiidae > Lithobius > Lithobius niger. Next base: position 23,358 of record JAHWFP010025331.1, read on the forward strand.
CAACGCATGCAGGGGTCCGTCAAATGGGGACAAGGATAAGAAATCAATCATAGAATGAACCTTCTTACCTTGCGGGAAGGTGGGATGTAGGCAAATCTTGAGAGGCGAAGGAAGTGATCCGTTGGGGCGACCGTGGATGGATGACGCCGTCTCAGCCATGACGGATAGTGAGTCGAGGACGAAGAAGGAACGGCGAGTCCGTGGTGTATGGAATGGACCTGACGTCCTGAGGCATGTAATATGGAGCGGATATGCCATGCAGAGGGAAGAGGATCGTTGAAACAAAGAACACTGTGATAGATGAGGAAGAGAGTCCGGCGAGACGGATACACAAGACAGTAGAACTGTCATGAGTGGGCGTCTCACCCGAGGCGCACCGGATGGATAGGAGAGTTTTTTTTTTTTTTTTAAAGGCTTGACTGGCTAGTCCGGCGTGGACCGGAACCTAATGGCTACCCCAGATGCTTTGGAGCGGCACGATGAACACGGCATATCGCCATCCGTAGTTCGGTCGTGGCGTTGGATGCCATGGAAGGCTGGATAGAGGTTGGTGGCATTGTCGAATTGCCACACCGAGTACCGGGAGAAGTTTGGTAATAGGGGGACGACGGATGAATGTCCCCCAGAGCGTGGCTGGAGAGGGAACCCGGAGTACGGAGGGATCTGCGACCGGTACATCTGCAGGCGGAGGGACTAGCTGAACAGAGACTGCGGGGGATAAGGATGGAACCGCGCGAGGGGAGGAAACGGACGGCCTCTCGGCGTGAAGAAAGGTTGGAGTCGGCTGGAGAACCGCTGAACTGACAGACTAACAGGTGGTAACGGTGGGGTGTCATCGGAGGTAGGACAAGCCGAGAGAGTTGATGCGGTTGCGGACGGATCTTGGAAGGGTGATGGTCGAGGTGACGGAGCTGCGTGGTGAAGGGAAGTTGGAGAAGGAGTGGGAGTTTCTTGAGAGGATAAGTGAGAGGGAGGAGGCGTACCTAGTGCGGAAGGCGCTGACCGTATGCGTCTGGTACTCGACCGAGCAGAGTAATAAGCCCGCCAAGGTGGTGACGACGGGATTAGGGACAACCAGTTGTAGTGAGCCTTGAGAAGGGCATAGTTGATGCGCTGGGAGTGGTATTTCTGATTGATTAGTTCTAATTCATTGGATAGTGCCTCATTTGTTGCCCGTAACAGAGGATTGCCGGATGGCAGGTAGATCTGACAAGGACTGACATAGACGAGAATAATCGGACGAGAAGGATTGGACGAACTGTAGCACAAAATCGATGTTGAAGTGTAGTCTCAAGTTCAGACGGGGATAGATGTAGACCTCTAGACAGTGACTGACGGAGGGAGGGAAAAGGAGCCAGTGGTGGGTCGGAAGGGATGGCTGGTGAGTTACTGGGACAAAGACATGTGACGCCGTGTCGGTTGGTGGATCGGGATGACGAAGGACCGGCGGAACAAAACGGTGGACGGCCCGCTTGATTTTAAGGGGCGGACGAGGCGGTTGAATAGTCTTTTTTAGAATGCCGGTCGGCGGCCTGGTGCCGGAGGTCCCCGGTATCGCTGGGATGGAGTGAGTTAAAGGCAGTGAGGCCAGTGCGGGTGGGCGGATGACTCCTCGAGGCAGGTGTGGCACTTCAGACGAAGCTGGTAGCGATGAGGGAGAAACGGACTTTCGAACGCTTGGAGAGACCGCGGCTAGAGGCAGATTAACGGATCGGATGGGCAGGCTGTTTGGAGGAATGTCGTGACGGCCCTGAGGAAGGGGACGTGGGAGGGGACGTGTCATAAAAGGACTGGTATATAAATAAATAAATAAAAATATTGAGCCTTGTAAGTGTATGATTTGTCTTCCCTCTCCATTGACTATGGCCGAGTGAATTTCGGTCGAATGGAGCCCTGGTCACGGTTGTGACCTTAATAACGGGTTCAGTGAGTTATCTTTATGCCAGTTGAGGATGTGGCCATAGCGACTAAGGCGCTATGCAAGTGATCTGGGGCGAACTGGGTAGCTGGTTCGAATCCGGGTCATGCCACTCCGACGAAACGTAAGTGCATAAAGGTGGCTTACTGAACTACGTTATTTCTAGTGTATGATTTTCGCTGTTGCTTAATTTCCAATTTTCCTTAATAAAAGGACTGGTGCACTGTTGCGGATGCTGGAGCTAACGCATGTTGGCGGCGGGCCCGATCCGACTGTTGTTTGGACTGCAGATGCTTCTTCCTGATGATGGCCCATTGGGAAGGAGAGATCGTAACGCAAATCTTGCATCTGTTGCGCAATCAGTCACACAGCCAATGGCGTTGACAACAAGGGTGGGGATCCAACCTGGGCTTAGGGAGAGGGAAAGCTAAGTCTGGATACCTACACTTCGTGGGTGAAGGAGCATTGATGGTAGTTGATCCTGTGAAGACGGAGAATGAGGAGGAGTGAGGTTGGAATCCTACGTAGATGAATCCGCCATGACAGAGCCGGACCAGAGAAAGGACAATGAAAGACCGTTACTGTTTGGTTTGAAAATTACAGTGCGGCGGCGGGAAAGGGTGGCGCCCTCTGGGGGCGAAAAACGAAAGCGGTGAGCACTCGATCCTGTGGAAGAGGGTAAGGTAGAGGAGCATCGCAGCAGGGAGGATAAACCTGCGGATGGTAGGATCATAGCGTGTAAGTTGCGGACGTGTGGATAGGCCGGGGAAGAGATGATCGGTTGTGACTACCATTGTCGTAGCGCCGTGGTCGAACCGGCGGACGGGGCCGGGAGTCCGTTGCGTCAGCGTTCGTCTCTGCCGAGTGTTGTTACTTTGTCGTCTTCGTATGTTGTCAATATTTTTTTTTTTGGAACAAAGGATTTAAACCGTGAAGGAGAGGACGGAGGCGAAATTTCCCTAGTACAAGAAGGTAGATCCGAGCAGGAGATTGACAATGTGAGGATGGACGCGGTCGACGAGGAGACGACACGAGAAAGCGGCAGGCGGATAATGCCGGGAACATGGATAGGATGATGTCGGATGATTGTGCGAGGTCGTGGTGAAAGAGATAAAAAGTCCGGAGAGGATGGGCGACTTCCATCTTCGGAAGGGACCGATTCACTGCAAGACAGGAGATGAAGGAACTGAGGACGCTTCCCCCCAATCCGGTGGCGGATGACGAAACGACGGAAAGAGGATAGGTAGGCGAAGACCGGGAGGTGGATGGAAAGCCGGGGACAACAATTGACATCCCAGCGGGACGGCCACAACTGGAGATGGCAGAAGCGGGGCCGGAGGGGAAGGATTTGCAGGTGCCAGACGGGGGTGACGAGATGAGGATGAGAGAGTGATCCGGCCTCCGTACCGTCGGAAGGCACCGTGTTGTGCCACGGAGGGAAACGCCGTGGAGAGGCCAGTAAAGGGGACAGACGGGGGCTGTCGTGAATAGCGGATGGTAGATGTCAGGACAGGGGCCCACCCCGAGTGCCGGACCGGTGTCTGAGAGAGGTGGACACACGGAGCAAGATGGCAATGCGAGGACGGCAGCCGGAGGATAGGAGACGCAGCGATGCCTTGTAATATAGGAGCGGAGGCGGATGAAGGATAGCACTGACTCATAGTAGAGGAGGATGGCAAATCGATGCTGTAGGTAGAAGGTCGAAACTGAGCGACCAACGGTATACGTGGGCCTGTGGATCCGGAAAGGCAGGACTAGGCAGGGCAGAGTCCGCGAGGACACGGCGGCCGAGGCGGAGACCCCAAGATGATTCGGAGCGGGACACGGCCCAACGGATGGAAGATGATGCCTGGAGAGGACGGGGCGATCCCCAGCGGATAGCTAGGGAGGACGACGGGACTGTAGAAAGCCGCTGGGACAGCAGGTACAGCGGACAGCGAACGACGGCAACCACCGCGGGTTGAAGGTAAGCGGATGGCGGATAGAATCCAGAGGACCTAGCTCAAGAGCAACCGCACGTGGTGAGCGCCCTAGGAGAAATTATGGTACCCGACGCTGCGCAAGGGTATATATAAGGAGCCGGCGCATGCGCGGTAATGTACGAGCCAGGCAGGGAAGGCAACTTTAACTTCTAGGGGAACAAGCAAGCTCTTAGGGGAAACTGCTAGTGTAAATCAGGTAATGTATATTTCGTCGGCTATAGAAACGGAACAAAGTTTGTTCCGGTCGTTCCGTGTTTTTTTTTTTTTTTTTTTTTTGTAAATAAAGCCGGTGGAGAACCTGGACGTTCAAGGGGGTTAGGCGTGCTCTATAAAACCATAGATGGCCGGAGAACTAGAAGTACACTACCTGTCATTTGTCGTTCCCGTGGGCTTGGTTGGTTGAAGAGACGCAGTCCAAGACGGTGGGTGTCTTAAGTCCTTGGTGGCAGCAAGAAGACTAGAGCTGGGAAAAGATTTCCTGAAGCGAAGAGTGAAAGAGAATGTGATATGAAGAGTTACCGGAACAAGGTACAGTTTTTGCCGATGGCTGAATGGATAGATGCCGACAAAGATGAAAATCCTTTCTTCTTAAAATAAGGAATACTAGTAAAAGAATGATGCAGTAGGATTGTACTTGCAGTATGGTACGAAAGAAAATCAAGTTCGTTAGTCACAAGATCCACAACCCGAAGGTATAGCATAAGTGTGAGGAACCAAGGCCGCGGTCTGAAAAGATGGTGACATGTAAAAGTGTAACCAGGAACAGGTCCAGTAACGTGGCAAATGAAAAAAATGGTCTGATGTCAGAGCTAGAGACACAAGGCAGGAGAAAGACAAAAGAACAGAACTGAAGAGGCGAAAGACTTACTTCAGAAGGTGATGCAAGGTAAGAACAGGGAACAGGTAATGCTGCTGAAAGCCGAATGCTGCAGATAGATCCTCGAATGGGGCTACAACACCATGATGAAACTGTAGAGAAGTCAAACAACACCATGATGAAACTGTAGAGAAGTCAAACAATGACATGGTCGTATGTATTAGTACGTGCTGTTAGCGACAAAAAGTGCCAAAACATTTCAGTTCCGGCAACAAGCTGCATATTGCACATGAAAGCTGTACACACATTGTAGTTTCCAAATCCACCGGGAGATACTCCCGGAAGTGACGACGTAATCCGTGATAACGTCATCAAAATGGCCACCACGCAATGTACTAAATCTCTATTATCTCCGGAACTATTCAATCAATCCTACGTGCGACCTATTGTTGGAAAGATAATTTAATTTGCTAAAAGAAATGCCTGAACAATATATGCCATAAATCTATCATGTTTTTCTTCAGATTAAACCAAAACTAATATGACTGCTGTGTGATATGTTAATTCTCAATTATCTGCGGAACTACTTGATCAATCTTTTCGTGCGAACTATCGTTGGAAAGGTAATTTAATTTGCTAAAAGAAATACCTGAACAATATATGCCGTAAATCTATTAGTTTCTGCGTAATTTGAAGGAAAACATGACGTCCTCAAAATTGCCACCATGCGATATACTAAATCTAGTGTATCTCTAGAACTAATAGATCAATCTTATGGTGTAACCTGTCGTTGAAAAGATAATTTAAGTTAAAAGAATTGCCAGGGCATTGATTGCTGTATATATATATATATATACACATTAGCTTTTGTTTAATATACAGAAAAACCTATCATAACGTCATAAAAATGACTACCATGCGATATACGATTCTGCGGTATCTTCAGAACGAATATATCACTCTTATCCTGCGACCTATTGTTGGTAATATAATTTAATTTGCCAAAAGAACTGCAAGGACAATGTATGCCGCGAGTCTCTTTTGTTTAATGTGAAGAAAAACAAAATCGACACATAATTATTGCCACTTTATGTGTGCAATTTAAGTTGGCTTTATTCTGCGTTTTTTTTTTTTTATCTATAATGTTTTACTTGTGCTGCACGCAATTGATAATATAGAACATAACACAGCCTTCAGTACATCGGCGAACTCATTTCATGTAACAGGCATGTCTCATCTTTCACCCACCAGTAGGTACGTCTTTGACAACCAGTCTCAACCTAGGACAATCAAATAATAAAGCAGAATAGGCTTGCCCGAGTCCTACACAAATCTTCCTCTTACGACTAAACGTTCATGTGGTGCACCGTTACCAACGGTCGAAGAAAAAAACCATTGATACACCTGTGGAAATGATGGACTGATCTAATCCACCAGAAGCACGGCTAACCACGAAGGTAAAGTGTTATCCTGGGTAGCCTTCCATTCCCGTCAAAACATCCATGAAGGTTTGAAAGGTAAATGCACATCAATTCTGCTCCCAGTATATGATGTGAATTCCCCATCCATGGTTCGCCATGCCATGAACATTATGATAAGTATTCTTAAGAAGATCAATTATTCATCACAGACACCAGTTTAAGACCGATCAACCATCACAAAACTGCACATAGAAAATAATGGCTGTAATTTCAAAGATTGGTTGTGAGTTAGCAGGTAGTGGATAGAATGAAAACTTTGTTCAAGCCTTTGTTGCAAAACCAGGAAGGGCAGACAGCATTCTGCAGTCATAAGCGGATCGCACGTATAATAAAGTAGGTTTACGCACACAAGGTTAGCATCGCAAGCCATCATAATATGCGGAATGAGGTTATCAGAATTAGGGTGATGACTTGATAATTCAGGCAGCCGTTAAAGGGAAGGCAATAAAAATAACCTGAATTGATATTCTTGATGGCAACTGCTGGGGTAATTACGTAGCCTCTATAGACCTTCAAGTGTACTAAGAGAGGTATGAGCTGTCATATTAAACAATTACTTTCCTGTACACTACCGTGTGCCTGTAAAGGCCACTGCTCAAGTGACGAACTGTGAACAATAAGACACAGCTTTAATAATTTACCGTTTCCAAAAGAACCACGTATAAAGTGGCAATAATTACATACACGTTACCTTTTCCTTGATATTAAATAAAAACTAAATTATTTACGGGATACATTGTTCAGACATTTCCTTTATAAGATTAAATTATCTTTCCAACGATAGGTTGCAAGATAAGATTGATCAATTAGTTCCGGAGATACACGAGATTTAGTATATTACATGGTCGCCATTTTGAGGGCGTCATAATGTGCTTTTCTTCAAATTACGTACAAAATAATAGATTTACGGCGTACATTGCTCCGGCATTTCTTTTAGCAAATTAAATTACCTTTCCAACGATAGTCCGCACGAAAAGATTGATTGATTAGTTCCAGAGATAATTGGGAGTAAGTATGTCGCACAGCAGTCATATTAAGTTTTCCTTCAGATTAAACCAAAACTAACAGATTTATGGCATACATTGTTCCGGAATTTCTTTTAGCAAATTAAATTATCTTTCCAACAATAGGTCGCACGATAGGATTGATCAATTAGTTCCGGAGATAGTAGAGATTTATACTCCGTACGCGATTTGTAAACTGGGCGTGGCTCGCGAGCAGCTTGATTGTAGCGTACATTTTCCCAGAGTCGGTGTGCCTTGTGGCTATCTACAGACCGCACCAAGGTTTGTCTGCGCGATCTTGGTTTTGTTATTTGATGCCAATTTTTTTAATGTCGACGTTTTAAAATTTTTTTTATTACAGGCCTTCTCCATCAATAGGGAATCGGGGGGAATCGAAGACAAATATTAAATATTGGGGGGGGGGGGGAGAGGGTATAAGATAAATTTCAGGCTGAATTCAAAAAAGAGAAAATACGTTTTTAATTACCGAATCTCATTTTAGCCTCGGTTTTCTTTCCACTTACTGTCATAATTTCCGACTCAGGCCCTTTCAGCAGTGGAGTAAATACGGATGGTGGAGTAAAAGGGCTCCTTCCCCCACCCTAATAAATGTGCCGTGGGGCATAAAATCTTTGGAAAAATGTATTTATTTACTAATTTCTTTAAAACATTCGCCACTGCCTTTTGGGTATTTCTTTTCTCCCCCCCCCCCCTCCCTTCGTGTATTTTGGGTCAGACGGTAATAAACATAAAAAAAAGTTTTAAGTTTTAATTCATTATGGAGCTAAAAAAAAAAGTTGAGGAAGGAAGTGTGTTCTACTGTGAATGTTGTAACAATTTATTTGTTAAACAGTACAAATTTCGGATCTTTTCATTTTTGGTGGTTGTGAAAACAACCGTTTGTATAGCTCTGAGAAGAGCTGTTTGTTCACAGCCAATCTAGGGGGGTTGCAGAAAGCGGGAAAAAAATCCAGTTCGGAAAAGAAGCATGCCATCTTTAACAAAACCATCCTGGCTGCCGGTGTGTAGCAAAATGAGTCTTCGGCCCTTTCCGATCGGAATAAGGCGACCAACCAAACCATCATTTGCGCTGTCAGCTGTGAGTCCGGTGCGCCTTTTCTTTAGCTGCCCTTGGCGTTCGCGCCCGTGACGCTCATTCACCCAAGTTTCATCCACAGATTAACAAACCACCCTACCTGTTAGTCTGTGGTTTCATCCAAATAAATAAATACTTTAAATGAGACGGATTACTTCTTAAATGTCGTACCTGACGTAAAAATCGACGACGCTGGGCAACAATTTCTGGACGCTTTTATTTAAAATTTCTGTTGTTGCATTTTCCGTATTTCATCCCAGTTTCTTTTTCATGGTTAAATGCCACGGAAGTTCTCCCACTTTAAATCCAATCTTCAATTTGAACTTGGCCAAAACATTATCAAGATTTGGATAATTACCTTCTCGGTGAATTTCAGTTATTGCTGACGAGCGGCTGACAGTTGAAAGTCGTCCAAGCTTGTTACTGTTGGCGCCTTTGGCCGTTATGAACCGCGGAACTGTAGCGTTTGCTGCAGCTGGAGTGGCACTTGTTTCGGCGGATAGTTGCGCGCCTTCGTTAACTATTTGTTTAACACAACTGAAAGAAACCTTTGTTGCATCTGACGTTTCTTGGGAAACGGCGTTCTTGCTCTTTGTTGGTTCCTTGCTTCGCAGATAACAATAGATATTCCAAATAATTTCCCTAGTTGGCTGTGAATCATTTTACCTCTTTTCCCGATTGAAGACGCGTTAATAGACGCCATTTTGTGACTGCTGTACTGGCGGGTTTTTTTACCCATGATGCTAGTCGTGGTGTTGTACTGGAGTGGACAATCGATATTTTTTTTAAGCCACGCCCAGTTTACAAATCGCATACGGATTATAGTACATCGCGTGGTGGCCATTTTGATGACGTCATCACGGCTATATGTGTCACCTCTGGGAGTGTCTCCCGGCGGATTTGTAAACTACAACATGTGAACAGCTTCCACGTACAATATGTAGCTTGTTGACGGAACTGAAATGGACGGAGTTTGCAGATGTGCAGGATGACGGCATAAGGAAGGCCAGCTAAAAACTATGAAACCGAAACAGTCTAGGTTCCACTACACGAAACGGTGAAAGTTTTGCGTGGTTGAGGAACACAGCAGACATACACCCCATTAGGGACTGCCGTAACTTTTACCCTTCCTGAATTTCACCGTTACTTGCCATTTCTCCACATTAAGCTACACAACGACCAGTGTCAGCCAAAGATTATTGTCAGCCACTACATCAGGCCCTCACAAACCAACCGAATCGTTTAATAAAACTCCACCCACCCACATACCACCAGTACTCAACTTCATACGAGAGAGGAGAAATTCTGAGTACACTGTGCCACTGCAGTAGACAGGAAAATTGAATTGCAAAGGATGCGACATAAATTTTTCCAGAATTGTCATCTTGTGAACCTTGTTGATGCTCAACTAAACATCATGAGGAATTATCTTTTGAAGCTACAGGAATCAGCATTTCTCCCCTCGTCCAGAACCACATATTGACTGGAAAATACTACCGTACATTCCGTGTTGGTTCCAAAGTAACCAAAGAATCTTCGCCAAACAACGTGTCAAAAGTGGTATCCAGACCATACCTCAGCATTGGTAACATTCTCACCTCATCCCCAACTCCACATACGACAGCAGAACAAATGTTACTCGACAATCCATATTTCAAATACCCACATGTCTTAACATGGTTTATTGCATCAAATCCAATGAATGCCAAGGATCTACCTATAGGACGGTACTGGCGGTCAAACGGGATTCGAAAACAAGATGATGCGGATGCAATTGCGACACCTAACAAGTCCTATACAGTATGCAAGCATGCTGACAACACCATCCATATTATGGGTATCAAAATACCACGGCTGTCTACAGAAAACCGGTAGAGAAGATCAGAATCCAACCAGAGGCTTATACAATAACTATACCGTGAAAGAGTGATGAACATTGCCATAAAATTTCCCCACATGAAAATCTGACAGGGCGTTCACAATTAACAATCTGTAAAGATCATTGATCATTGGTAGCCAGCTTCCAAGAATAGTGTGCCCCTGCAGTGGCTTTACGCTTGTATGGGTTTTAACTGCTTATGCATTTTATGCATAAAGCAGTTTTTGAAGTACAGTCGGAGAGAAAGACGGGGTTAAGTCGTGGCTAATCCCACTCGAGTCGTTTATTGCAACGAGTCATGCGTATCACTTATTGGTGTCAGGCCGGAAGTGCCTGCATATTAGTCGATTAACCATGATTTTTGAGAGAACACTGCCAGCAAATTGTAGGCTTTGGTATTGAACAGTTTATGATTAAATCGTTTGCATATGAATGGGTCTAGGTCCTTGACCAAGAACTTTTGCCAATTATGCTTCCGTATGAAAAAGAAGTTGAACCGGAATTGGACTAGTTAGTTTCACATTTTGACACATCGCACAGAAAACGGAGTCCTACCTGTCGTTCTTCTTTGTGCGAACCGATAAAAAAAAATGGCGGCTACTTTGCGCTTCGCCGGTAACTGTCCCAGTATTCTATGCTTATTGACAATTCGGGTAGTTATATCAAACAAATAGCAGCTCCTGCTAATCAGGCAACTATTATACAATCGGTTGAAGTTATCGGAATATTATTTAGTGTAACAGTTGTGTACTATCAATTCGACAAACATGTGAGTCTGCTTCGCGAGCAACGGGATAGTGCGTACTAGGCGCGTAGCCCCGATATTTTCCTGGTACGATGACGGATTTGGAAGGCAGCACTACATAAAGGCAGAATTCCAAATTCATTCTACGATCACTTTCTTACGATCACTTTAGCTGTAGAAGAAAATTAGAAATTGGCTCGTCATTAATGTAACACGTCTTGAATCGCGCACTTTTTACTTAACTTAAAACTAACACGCATTATGAATAACGAATGCAATATACAGGCTTGATCATAACCTAACCCACTCCCCCCCCCCCCCCCCCAAACAAAGAAAGCTACCAAACGACTGCCAAACAGTTACACACAGACAGGGGTGGTTTGTTTGTCTGTGCCTAAAGTTATACTTTTCATCTGGCATTCGGTAAGGTGGTGGCGAAGGTGGGGGAGGAAGCTGGGCTAAAATACTGTATTAATATTTTTTCTTTATTTATTTACATTTTGTTGTATAAATGTAAGTATTTCCGACAGAGGTCCATATTCCAGAATGAGAGGCTTTCTTGGGTGTGCGGGTGGGATGGTTGTTGTCTCTCCGGGGGCCGCCCCCCCCCAACCCCCCAAAAAAAAAAATCGACCGTGGTCGTATTGCATGCCTGAATGTCTACCTTTTTAGTAGATTTGCATTACTGGAACCTATGTTTGCTCTTTTATTTCATTTAATAATATATAATATTATTAATAATAATAATATTATTATTAATAATAATAATAATATTTAATAATAATATGCACGGCTTCAACACGTAGCGATTGTGTCCTCCGTTCTTAAACAGCTGCTTTACCTGTTACCCACTATAAGCCGTGAGCTCATGATTTTTTTTTAGCATAAACAGTATTGTATTTATTTAAATTCTTGCTACTTGTTAAATTACACTGTTTTATTGTAAGTATGATCCCATTTATTGGGTGGATATATTTTTAAGGTGTCATGGCTCATCAATGTACTGGTTAGTTGCTTTTATGTGACTGTCATTAAATACTGTTCCTTGTAAACGCTCTTGTGGTCAGTCATCACATATCTTTTATTTTTATTTTTATTATTTATAAAAACAACATACCGCCTTTCCCAATAGGAAGGTGATGGGGCAAAACAAGATGACATCCAGTCCTGAGAAAACTCAATATTCAGTGCAAAACCAGTATAAATAGGAACGTACATCAGTCAGCAAATGCAAAGTACATCATTCATTGTAATGAACCTTAATATATGTATTATGAATAAACAAAGAGTCCTTTTTTAACGCTATCAACAGAATTTGTCTAAGGCAAACTATTCGAAACTTTTAGTAAACGATGAGCAAATGAATTAGGCACAGCGTTGTAATGCGGACAGTGGTGATACACAGGTTGTAATTTAAATCTCTGCCAACAAAGGGAACAACCTGAAGAAAACAATTTACAATTGATACCTCTAATAATTCTGAAAATAAGAACAGAGTCCACCTCGCTGTCTTAGCCAGGTCAAGACATGCATCTAAGTAGAGTCTAATAACTCAGATCACAAAGGTAAAAGGTTTTTTCGTTAATCTTTTCTGTAGCCTACATTTTCAATTGCTCGTTCATCTTTCAGAAAAAGTGTTCCAAAAGGAGAAACCATGCTCCAATACGAGGCGAATGATCAATAAAAATAACTAAAGACATGTTTTACGATGCATCGTGCAAATAGTAAGATTTAATACATGAATCAGTGAGCTAGCTCTGTAAGTGCCATATGTTGCAAGAATGAATTGGTCATCAATCACAATACCAACAGTGAGCTTCAGAAATAGGATCAGCATTGAGGGAATATATAACCACATGTAAGGTAAACAGTTTTTGTATTTATTATTACACCCAACACCACAAATACTGAACTTGTTAATCTCGTTATGCTATTCAGAAAGGTCAAATTAGTGATATATGCACGTAATCAAACCTTTTTATTTTACCCGTCTCAACTACTTCGTACGTCTGCTGAATTTGCACTCAGTTTCGTATTAAATTATTCCTTCCGTGCCATCTCTACTTCAGACTGCAGTGAACGTTTCGTTTCATCATACGCAACCGAAAAGCCTTAGTGTAATTAATGTAGGCAGATATTCTTCGACGATAATGCTTCGGCTACATGGGTCACGTGAACGTCCGCGCGCGGTTATCCAAACAAAAATAAGCCCACAGACGGACCGACCAACTAACGATCAAATTTCCCTAAGGAAGTATTTCCCTCAGGCGCTTTATGAGCTTGGCCTTTCACCCCCTACAAACCACAATTCACTATCTCGTCAAAAAGAGAAGCTGCATTTTTTGTCTGGGAAGGTAAACAGCGAAAGCATTTAAAATACCACAAAAATGATGTCACCCGCCAATTATGCTAATTTTTAACCGTATTATTGTTTTATTTTTCACGGATCGCAAACAAGGAAGGACTCCATGACCCCGCTTTACCAGGAAATTCAACGCCACTGAGCCTATACGGCGCCGCCCTAATATCAATAAAATAGAAGCGAAACGCATCCCGACTGCCTACGCACAGCAATCCAGAGTTCTTCAGAAGAATACGTAAACTTTGCAACAGGTTTTTTTTCGGCAGTTTTGGGAAAAAATAAAAATAAATAAGTCATTTATGGCCCGAGGTTGGGGGGG
>JAHWFP010025331.1:37360-56755 GCA_023313725.1 Lithobius niger
TTTTTACGGCACACTTGACGTTTTTGTTTGTAATCCGTGTACCTTTTTTACGGCTAATGGCGTCGCGCTACAAAGGTTTATGCAAGCAGTCGATTGTTGCTGGCCACTTTGGAACAATTCAACTCAGCTCGGAAAGCCTGCATCTAATCTGCGAAATAAATACGCCAATCTATCGTTTCTATAGCTGCCAATTTCATGGCCAACTTAGTTTGGTTTAAATCTATATGCGTTTAGCTGAAACACGGATTCGTTAATTTCATTTATTGTACAGAACCCATGGCCCTGAGCCGTACGCTCCTACAAACTGATAATGCTCCTACAGAAACAAAAAAGGGTTTCAAAGGGTTTCAAAGGGATAAACGAGCGTTAACCACTCCTGGTCATCTGCCCGAAGCCCTAAGGCCCTATGCCCAGCAACCCTTCAACAATCAACTTTTTAGCAAAGACATAACACGTGCTGAGTGGCATTGTTCCCATGGTTAAAACAATGTAAAACAATCAAAATGATCGTTCAGGAATGGCTCGATCAATCGATAAAGTGGTCTCTGAGGATGAAGCCCAGGGAAATATCTGGCTTAGATCATGTTTCAGATTTTAGATAGGCGCAGTCGTTTCTCAAACCGTGTCACACAAGAAGAACAAGATCCAGAACAACAAGTTTACAAATTCACGTGTGGCTCCCTACTTTTACTCTTGCACGGAATTGCGTACAAGTTGGCATAAATATACCTCCCATACCTATCTATTATCTGGCCAAGTTTGGTCGAAATATATTGAATAGGAACGGAGAAATTAAAAGTTTTCGTTTTGCTGGAGAGACGACTTCAATCATATACTATATTTACTAACAAAAACGTCAAATGTGCCGTAAAAAAGGGGGTTATATGATTGAAGTTTCACTTAACTTGTTAAAATGTACACGGATAAAATTTGGATGATTTTTAATTGAAATAATCAAATGTACAATTGAGAAAATTGCATCTGTATAAGTGTTGTTGTGCTTTATGTTTTAAATATATGATAGGTAAAGCACAACAGCACTTAAACAGATGATTATTTAATTGATTATTTCAATTAAAAATAATCCAAATTTTATCGTGTACATTTTAACAAATAAAGTGAAACTTCAATCATATAACCCCCTTTTTGACCTTTTTGTTAGTAATCCGTGTACCTTTTGTACGGCTGTGGCGTCGTGCTACAAAGGTTTATGCATGCATTGTTGTTGGGCACTTTGAAACAATTCAACTCAGCTCTGAAAGCCTGCATTTACGAAATAAATACACCATTCTATCGTTTCTAGCTACCAATTTCGAGGCCGCACAAAGTAGCTTAGTTTGGTTTAAATCTATATGAGTTTAGCTGAAACACGGATTCTTTCAATTCAATGTATTTATTACGGGTTGTGGCCCTAAGCACGGATTCTTTCGACTACATGTTTATTCTGGGTTTTGGCCTAAAGCCATGCACCCGTTACTACAACTAAGTACACAACCATAACAACGCAACACAACTAAAGCAACCAAACCAACGTAACACTGACCACTCTACAACCCTCAACAATGAACTTTTTAGCAAAGACATAACACGTGCACGAAGAATGGATCTGGAGTTTGCTGAATGGCATTGTTCCCAAATTACAATGGTTAAAATGATGTAAAACAATCAAAATGATCGTTCAGGGACCCGTAACTCCGGAATGGATCGACCAGTCGAAAAAGTGGTCTAAGGATGAAGCCCAGGAAAATTTCTGGTTAAGATCATGTTTCAGATTTTAGGCAGGTGCAGTAGTTTTTTCTGAAACCGTGTCACACAAGAAGAACAACAACAAGTGAACAGTTTTCAAATTTACGTGTTGCTCCCTACTTTTACTCTTGCACGGAATTGCATAAAAGTTGGCGTAAAGTTGGGAAAAGTTGCTATCTACTCTCTGGCCAAGTTTGGTTCACTATATATTGAATAGAAACGGCGAAATTAATAGTTTAGTTTTGCTGGAGAGAGGACTTCAATCATACACGGCTAGCGTCGTGTATGACAAATACAGAGTGGTCCACAAAAAACTGACGACCCAAAATTTTCTTAGCACCCTCCAGAACCGTATAGGGTCAGATGTCTAATAGAACGGGCAGCTTGAAAGTCCTTTTACGGTACTGGACGGTGCAACAAAAAAGTTTGGACTTAGAAAATGTTGGGTCGTCGGTTTTTAGTGGACCACCCTGCATACATATAGGCAGCAGAACACACGCGCATTGCTGCTGATTACCTAACGTTACTCCGCGTGGGTTCACCTCTTTCTTGTACATGTCTTGCCATATTACAAATGGCGATATATCACAATTGGCGACTAGGAATGGGATTTATTAATTTTTTGTTAAATGCCAAGTATTATTCCCCTAGCGAGCCCATCGGCGAGTGAGTGGCTAGGGTGGGATTTATCAGGTTATCCGTTTCTTGCAATTTTTAAGTCCTCATAGGGCCATATTCATAATGTCGGCTCAGCGTGAGCTAAGCATGAGCTCGAGCTCAGGTTAGCAATTTGGTATTCATAATGACATCATAGAATGAGCTGAGCACGGACTCAGGCTTCTCTGTGAGAACGACTTTGCAAAGTTTGAGCCTCGCTCACTTCGTATACATAATGGCAAAGCCAAGTCATGGCTCATGCTCAAAAAGTGAATCGACTTAAGAAATCCTAAGCCTGGTCGTGACTAGACTTTGGTCTTGCTTTGGGAATCAGCTACTCTGCATAACATCCATTTGGCTGCACGGCCTAAAGCTTTCGACGCGTTGCGTTTTTCATTTACCGTTCGGAAATCGATTCGTTTAGGGACTTTCTTGGTTAGGGGTGGGATAATTGCTTAATATTTGCATAATTAAAAAATCTGGAAAATCCTCTAAACGGAATATCGTATAATGAATAATCGTATAATGGATAAACGACTAAATGGATAATAATATACGTGCGGTTTCTGATGTTATATGTATAGCCGCAGCGAGCGAGGTAGCGCGACCGAGGAAGGGACATTTAAACGATTTTTCATTTAACGAATTCCGTGTTACACAATCTCCCGTTATACTGTATACGTTCTTCCAAGTGTGCGATTTTCCAGTTATACGATTACCCCTCGCCCCGTTAGGGACCGCTTGAGGTCCATGTGATCCGGCCATATGACAAGCGCCGGCCCATGGGCCCGTGGAGGGATTGGACGGGGTGGGGAAGAGAGGGGGGGGGGAGGCGCAATGAAATCTTGTATATGATTGTATAAGAAATTGTATAAAAATTGAAATAAAAAAGTACACATATTTGTATACCCACCGTGTGAACAATTTTAAAGTAGTAATCGCGTGTCTGACAGCAGTAATATGCGGGAGGGGGACCAAATGCCAAGATGAGGTCAAAAATCCAAAAGCGGGGGAAGGGGGGGTCCATAGATACAGCTCGCCAAGGAAATGACTATTTACAGCTCGTGTGCTTCCCAGCCTTTTATTTTCGTTTATCTTGTGACTCAGGTCATTACTGGCATGGCAATGGCATGATGGTCTGCAGCAATTCGGCTGACGACGTAGTTGTTCACTATGTCACTGTAGGTGCCCACAGACTTTCAAACCGGGGAGGGGGGGAGGGGGGGTAAGCATCCGTCGAAAGAAGGGCAAAGATCATTAAAAGTACACAAAGAGCAACATTTAGAGCAACATTTTCAATAATGTGCAAGCACCATTCCATCCCCCCCCCCCCATGTATTCTAAAAAAGAGATCTAACTGGGGACTTTGGAATCAGTATTTTAATCCGTGAATAGCCTTTGTAATGGCTTATCTTTATGTACCGAAAGGGCATCCAAAAGTAGGAGCCCGGGGGAGGGGGCAGTGATCCAAGTGCCCCAATGTGTCATTTCTTTTCACTTGCGACCTGGTTCAGCAAAGCATCTACTTCTGGATCTATCTTCTGAATGTGGTCCTTGTTGGGGATTGGGGGAGGGGGGAGCTAAACAGATCTTTGGTCTCTGCTTGGATTTTCATCACACGTTCCGGGAAGACCAACAGGAGCCGACTACTGGCTTTGACAATTATTATTATTAGAATAAATTCCGTTTATCTTTTGTCTTCAAAATTATAAAAATGAAATCTATGTTAAGTCAGTAATTGTATTTTATGCTCTTTTGTATTACTAAGGGCCAAATCAACTCAAAGTCTGAGCTGGTACTTTGCTAAGTCAGGGTGATGCCTGAGTCTAGCTCAGACTCACTTTGGTATACATAATTAAATCCAGGCTTAGACTTAGTAAAGCTTTGGCGCAAGTTTGAACCTAGCTCACACTTAGCAAAGCAGAGCTTTGAGGAATGCACGGAAACACAAACAGGATTTATTGAGTCGACTCACGTTTTGAGCACGAGCCACGACTTTGCTTTGCCATTATGTATACGAAGTGAGTGAGGCACAAATTTTTCAAAGTCGGCCTCACAGTGAAGCCTGAGTCCGTGCTCAGCTCATGCTATGGTGTCGTTGTGAATACCAAATTGCTGAGCTCGAGCTCATGCTTAGCTCACGCTGAGCCGTCATTATGAATTTGGCCCTAAAAAAACAAACAGGACATTGTAAACTTCGGACATTGTTTTTCTTTCTTTCTTTCTAAGTATTATTATTATTATTTTTTTTATTATTACTATAAGGATGATATTTTTTGTCCCCCCATTATTTGTCCGTTTGTGTATTTGTGTTTCCATGGATCCGTCTAAGCTGTGTTTTTCTAGGTGTGAGCTAAGCTCAAACTCACGCCAAAGCATTACTTTGCTAAGTCTGAGCCTGGATTTCATACCAAAGTGAGGCTGAGCTAGGCTCAAGCTTCGCCCTGACTTAGCAAAGTACTAGCTCACACTTGAGTTGAACCGTCATTATGAATATGGCCCTTTAAGGCTTGTCTGGCGTATGTCTAGAATTTGTTCGGACAGCAGGAGTTGAAAGTTCGGCATTCACCAGATGGGGGTATTAGTTCCATGTCAGGATTTCTTTGGCCGGGAAATTTACAGCGTGGTAGACTTCTGCAAAAGGACTGGAAATTACTTTGCCTGGGCTGCGTAAAAGTTCAAGTATTTGGTAGAAACGAACGGAATTCCCCGAGTTCGAAGCTCACGTTTTCAGCGACCTTGGGCAATGTGTCACAGGTTGTGCGATAAGAAAACGTGTGGAACAGTTTCGAGCCTGTGCTATTTGGCAGAATAAAATTATTAATAAGAATTATTTGCGAATTTAAGGCGTTGAAAACGTCGTGTACGCAATTAAAAAAGGTTTTGGCGTTGCTCACACGGCAGGTTTAAAAAGGTCATTGTGTGTGAAGCAACGTTCTTAACATTTTTTTCCAGCAGCCGTTAAGAGATTTAAAACGCTTAATTGTGTAGCGTTAATGTTAAAAACGTAAAACGTTTATAAGAAATGTTGTTGTTAAAAGCATTAAATCGTACAATTAAATTAATGCTGAAAGGCTTAATGAGTAGTATACGCGTAGTATTCTAATTTATACCACGGCAGTGACGTCACGCTAACTCAACGTCATGTTAAATTTCCGTAGGTTAAATCCGTTAACCATGAGCGGAAGGGTGCGTCATCGCAAAAAGTGTGGGTCATCTAGTTACCCCACACTTTTGCCGATAACGCAACACTTTTGACACTTCCGGATCAAGCGACGGGAACGCACACACCACAACCAAAATTATATGGCGTCGAAAACCGTAACGCAATGAAAACGTACAAAAGGAATTACTTAACTTGCCGGGATTTCCCAAATGAAATCCTTTACCTGCTAACGCTCACATGTCTGGCTGGCCCATTCCAAGTTTATTCCCCCCCTCGATAAACTATATGCCCCCCCCCCCCCCCCCGCCCCACAACCTAAAATGGAATAACCTTCATTCCTACCGATATACCTATTAGGCTATTACCGGTAATTTGGAATAGTTTTCAAACTACAAACGCATAAAAAAAATTACTTACCATGCCAGAATGTCGGCACAATGTCCTTCTATCCCTGTTTGCTCACATATCGAATTTAGTCTCTCCGAACAGAACGAGCGAGCTAGCTTACCAGCCAAACCTTGCGCAACGACTCGTCGTCTAACTCCCACTCACCCCCCCCCCCTCTTCCACAAACTTGAGCGTAGCCTACCTGCCAAAGGAATCATCCGTCTAACACCCACCTCCCCCTCCACAAACTAAAATGGAATGACCTTCATTCATTTAGTAAATAGACATAAATCGCTGGAAATAATATTAAGGAAAATTGGAAATTAGCCAATAGTGTATGATTTTCGCTATTGGCTAATTTCCAATTTCCCTTCATTCATTTGACATAAGGTATTACCGTATTTTTTGAAGTAATTTTCACAAACACAAAAAGTTTTAATTAAATAAGAATTAGCTGGACGTGCCAACCGTGATATAAATAATTTATTGGTTGAAATCGAGCGGTTATCGATTTTAACCAATAACTATTACTTAATGCTTCTCCATACTGGTAGTGCAAATTATTAAGCCAACCACAGTTTACATGGCTAACGAGGCTCATTTGTTTTAGTATGCATTGCCGCTGTAGAATGGAAATTGTACAATAGTGCAAACTGTAAAGAGTATGCAAGCTGAAATAGAAAGAGCAAAAAATTAATTAGGTTGAAAATTCTTTAATAAAATAAAATTTTAAATTTAATTAAATTGTTTGTTTATGAGTGACAAGCCAAGTTGTAGTAAAGAATTAAGGCAACCCTTTGAGCAATTAAATACAGAATTAAGTTTTTCTAGTTCTAGTCAGGGTGACACATTGTTAAAATAGGATGCCTTTAACAATTAGGTTAGAAACGGCTCGCTGTCTCGCTGTTTGGATTTTGGCCTCTAGCTATTGGCCCATTTTGTCACCTTGATGGTTCCTCAACCCCATGTCCGATTTCGGATTTTTTTTTTTTTGATAAACCTTGTTCAGACTCCCGTGCTACTGCATGCAAAATGTGGCTGGGAAACTCCTTGTGGTTTTCGCGTGATGTGTGGTCTAAGATGACACTGGAGTGTCATCGTAGCCGAGCTTCGCTGCCAAACCTCATTTCTCCCAAACCCAGAACCTAGTTCGTGGAGGGGAGGTTGGGAGGGATCAGTTAGGCAATAAAAACCAAAATCAACCAGGTGCAGGCCCTGGTATTTTAGTTTTTTTATAGCCAATGAAAATAAACATTACCTTTTTTATAGCAGACTTTGTCATCTAGGAGGAGGGACTAGGTCGGAAATTTCCCGCTTTACGAGCTACCGCCCCCAAGGAACCAGTCCCGGAGAAGACAACCTTAGAGCCAAAGCCATACCCACAACGGAACATGACAGCCTGAAGAGGGATGGGGTCGAATGTATCGTATGAGTGGGAGGCTAAGAGTGCGGACTGTAAGGGATCGTTCTTAACATGGACAGTAGATAAAACAGTTCTGCGGTAAGGAGTCTTACATCATGCAGGGGACAAGGTAGGACAAGTAATATTTCACAAAACCTGTTTACCTTGTTGGGAAGGAGAACCGATGAATCTTGAGGAGTGGCAATTAAACGAGGAACTAGTTGAGCCGTAAATATTTGAATGGTGGCAATTGTGAGGGAACCGGAATCGGTAGGTTGGATGTGACAGAGTGATCTTGGTGGTGACACAGTGATCTTGATGGTGAAAACAGTGTGATGATGGAAAACGGAGGATTCTACAATCAATCGGGTAACTATTGCAGGATGGAGAGTTGGCCAGGAAGATTTATCATGGGATGGTTACTGTATTAAAAGTATTGTGAAGGGAAATTGGCAAAGACACATAGTCCGAAGGTCACTTAAGTGAAGGAGAGGCCAGTTGAATAGATGCTTCGCTGGTCTGAAATGGAAGCAGGGAATCGTTGGAGAACGGAATTGTTCAGGTTGCGTTCGCTGCATGAAGGACTGTGTTTACGATGTGAACATCATCTGAGGTTGCTGCCGTTGCTTGCAGTGTAGGCAAGGAGGCAACCGAAGCACGAAGAGTGGTTAACGTAGCTGCTATTCTTTTTTGTGAAAGAAAGTACAAAGCTTATATTAAAGGCCAGGTTTTTTCGATCACTTGCCGACAAGTGAACTCCACGAAGAAGAGCTTCATGTAAGGTTGAGGCTGGAGGAAAGGGTGCAGCAGGTGGCATTGTTGTTGTGGTTAGCGCAATTTTTAGGCAACCATGAACTGTCGTTGAGTGGATGGGGAATCGGTGGCGCAGCCAAGGGAACCGTAATGTTCGTGGGTCGTGAAAAGACGGCCTTGAGATGAACGTAAAGACAAGTCCAACGGTACGAGTCGAGTAGAAGAGGGCGCCTTCTTACCAGGAGCTCTGCGAGTCTTGACTTATAACTTGAGCCTGGTATAAGCTTCCTCTGCACGGGTGAGTTCCTCGCTGAGGGATCGTGAGTCACGTTTTGGAGCAGGTTGGCTACAGAGATTCGGTGGAGAGGTAACCGTGCCATGTAGTTGAAGGGGTACCGAGAGTCCAGAGAGAAAGGGATTCTCCAGCGGTAACTGGAAACGAGAGGTTCATGATCCATTGTTAGTTATAAGACCTTAACAGCTTCGGAAGCCGGTTGCGTCAAGGGAACCGGGGAGAAGGATCGCGGAGGGCGGATTGAAAACCCGTCTGCGGGAGTGCTCTTTGCTTTGGGCATGACAAGGCAACTGGAGGGTAATCGGGAACCTTAGAGGTAACCGGGAATCGAGTCCTTCACTTTGAAGCGATGTAAACAGCGTGCGTTGTAGAGAAGGAAAGGTTGTTTAGTTATGTTGATGCGAACTGGCTTCTTTGGGATGGGCGAGTGACCACTGGATCCAGGAATTGTGTCGATGTATTATTGTGTTTGTAAAGGGGCAGATCGTGTGCTAGAGATGAACGTTGAGGTATTCATGTTGAAGAGACGAAGCTAAATTACTAGCTGTCGTCAGCTTGGATTTTAAGGCAGGTGTAACGGGCTTCGTGTAAGCAGGCTTCTTGCTGAGGGATCGTAGATCCTGAACTGGCCACAGGGAACCGGGAAGTCACCGTGTTACATGGTCGAGGGGGAATCGAGAGATCAGACAGGAGCCGATTCTAAACTGGCAACCGGGATTGAGTAGGTTGTAATCTACCGCGAGTTGTAAAAACTCAACGTTGCCCGAGACCAGTTGGACCAGGGGAAATCGGGAACGTGGATCTGGAAATAATCGGGAATCAGGAACCGAGGACTGGTGATCGGGAATCAGGAACCGAGGACTGGTGATCAGGAACCAGGAACCGAGGGCCGGGTAATCGGGAATCGACTTGGAGCGATGTACGACATAATGTAGCGATGCGTGATAGAGATGAATGGTACCGTAAAGTGCAGAAAAGCAGACAAGAAGACAGAGTATTGTGTGCGCCCCCTGCATCTTGATTAGAAAGTGACGATTAAGGGCAGGATAATCAGGGAATTGGTACAATCAGGGAATGGGTGGGTAAAGTGGTAATCGTTGTGGCAACTGAGTCGTGGTGCAGACGAGAGGATAGGCAGTAAGGTCGTAGTGTTGATATAAAGATTCGTGCTTGAGGAATGACAGGGTGAGTGTTGTGGAGGCTGTGCTAATACGTGCGTAGAGGGAATAGTCTCTTGCAGACGATGGGTCTGGACTGGGATCGGCAACCAGGAACGGGATCGTAGGTAGGGAACTGGTGACCTGATGAGATTGACCAACTGCATCGGGGCAATGTCGCTTTGGGACGTTGGCTAATCACTGAAGTGTAATTAGCAACCGATGGCAATTTGCGTTTGAAGGTGCAAAGGGAGTAGTCCTTAAGGTTGTGTGCTTGAAAACTGGAAAGGGGACCGTTGGCACATGGCAGGGCAGAGTGAATGCTTTGGGAGGAACGTGAAGACAGGTCCAATGGTGCAAGTCGGGCAGAAGATGCCTTCTTAGCTGCAACCCTGGGAGTCTTCGACTTGTAATTTGAGTCTAGCATAAGCTTCCTTTGGACGAGCGAGTTCCTCGCTGAGGGAACGTAGGTCACGTTTGGGGGCAGGTTGACTGCAGGGAATCGGCGAAGAGATAACCGTGTAGTGCGGTTGCAGGGGAACCCAAGGTTCCGAAAGAAAGGGATTCTCTAGAGGCAACTGGGAATCGAGGGGCTCATTATCCGTAGTTAGTTCTAGGACTTCCAACAGCTTCGGAAGTCGGTCGCATCAAGGGAACCAGGGAGGTGGAACATGGAGGGTGGATCGAGGATCCTTCCCTGGGAGCACCCTACGTTCTAGGCATGACAGGCAACCGGAGGTAACCGGCAACCGGACGGTAACCGGGAACAGTTCGGAGCGATGTTAACAGTGTGCGTTGAAGAGAAGAAAAGGTCAGTTGCAGAGGTGGATGTTGGTTCTTTCCATCAATTGGCAACCGTGGGAATGTTCTGGGAACGCGAGGAATGGAGAAGTAACTGGGAGAGAGAATGAGGTGGGAACCTGGTAGAAGCGGGAACCAGGCGTGTTTGCTAGCTGTAGGAACAGATGTGAAATGCTTCACGATTCCCTATGATATGCTGCAATACAGATTTAGCTTTGTTCCTTGACGTAGTGGGTCGCTGTGAAGATGTGAAGGAGGGCTCCACTCAAGTGAGGACGTGGAGGAAGTTGGTCTGTGTGGTGATTGAAAGGAGCAATCGTACATGCCAGACCCCTCTAAAAGGCAACCGGGCAACGGAGGTAATCGAAGGTCTGGTTGTAGGAACGAGGGAGAACGGAGAGTCTTCTGGGACAGGTGGGAAGGTGGGAACTGTAGAGGCGGTAGGGGACCAGCAGGCAACCTGGAGGCCAGTAATGGGAATCGTGGAATCCATCGGGAACCGTGGTCGTATTTGTGGCAATAAGGGTGTGTAGACACATTGCCTGATAAGCGCTGTTCACAGGTAGGCGCAGAAATGCTGGCAGAGCAACAGGGAACCGGTGACGCGGATGGGATACAGAATGTGCGTTGAAAGATAGGAAAGGGAACCGGTAGAGCATTTGCAGAAGGAGGACTGAACCTTGGTGCACGTGGAGAGTCAGATCCCAGGGGAACCGAGGTAACCGGCGAAGGCAGGATCGGTAGAGCATGGGAACTTGGTAACAAGCTGAGTCCGAGTGCTGGACGGGAACGATAAGAGGTTAGACCTCTTGGACGGAAGGTTCCCCTGTTTGCTTCTGAGGGGAACGTAGAGACAAGATGCGGGAATATAGATGATGGCGGAACACGAGGTGGGCGTAGGATGACGGTACGGGACGACTGGTTCCGTCCATGTCTGCGTGGTGCAGTTTGAGAAACGTGAAGACGGCGGATCGGTACGGTACCTGTTGACTGAGAGTTGGTAGAGTCCATGGGAGGCGAAACGCCAACCACGTTGGAGGTAACAGGGTAACTGGTTCTTGAGCATCCATGAGGCAACCGTAGGGAATCGACGGGACGTTTCTCTTCTATCTTCGGGAAAGCTCAAGGGTAATCACACGAGCGTGAGCGCCCTAGGAGAAATAATGAGGTTCGGCTTGCGCAGTCTGCTGATATAGACTGACCCAAGCTAGCGCATGCGCAGAACTATTGCGAGCCCAGCAGGGAAGCCAATCTTCAAACTTCTACGGAAATAAGTTCAAAAGGGGAGAAACTGCTATAAAAAGGTAATGTATATTTTCATCAGCTATAACAATTACTTTTTCTTCCAGTTTGGTGAGTGTGTTCCCCCCCCCCCCACCCCTCTTGACGGGACTTGACAAATTTATGACTCGGCCACCTTAAGAGGGTCCAAAAAATTCATGAGCCCCTGGCGATAAATAATGACCGGTCCCTAAATCTAAAACTATAAATTTTGGACCAGCCAAAATTTTGCGCTCCGTGCTTAAAGCCTCCCCCCCACCCCAACTAATTTATTCTCCAGGGAGCTGGGAAACGGTTGACGATAGCTAGTTGTTTTTCGAGAAGGCGGTAATTTTTATCGAATCTCAATAGAAGATTCACCGTTAATTTGTACGAAATGCGTACAGCAGCTGTGCCATCGTCGGGATAGGTCGGGATTTTCAATCGCAGCTGACAGATGATTTTCCGCCATTGTCACCGGTTCCATCGTCAGTAGAAAAAAAGCGATTATTGTTACATAATTGCCTGACACATTGCCTATTCTGTGGCCGGAACTTTCGGTTCGGATTCGCCGAATGAACAATCTATAGTGCCTGCGCGCCGAAGTCAGCGGCGCAAGAAAGTGCCCGATACATTGAATTTGTAAACTTGCGGGGTCATTTGAGTTTTCGGCAGCCAACATTTTTTTCTTTTTGGTTGTTTTGGTGTAACAGCCTCTTTCGTGTGAGGGGAGGGGTTGATTGTATTTGGTTTGAGTTTGCTACTAATCTAGTTTTAGAAATGCATTGAGGTGCAATGTGTGGAAATTAGAAGCGTATTATGAGATAACAGTTATTTATTTGTTATGAATTTATTAGAGTTTATGTAAAGATATTTAATAGGTAGGCTAATTATTTAGAATTATTATTGTAATTGCACTTCTTGGATATGGGGGAGATTGTGGTGTTCCACGATGCGCTAAATAGTGGGCACCACAGATGTATATAGTTTATTTTTACACTGCTTGTGTAGTAGGTGGTTTGAGCCACCTAGATGTTGTATGCATCATGTGACTTTTGTCACATGATGCCCATATTGTGATTCCTTTGGCGTGGACACACCTAGGCCATGCGTGGGCACCAATGGTAAAGAACTGACTGACTACCAGAGTAGGCTACAGCTGATAAGACACTTTACTACCTGTAAGGGGTGGTATAAGTACTGTGACAACAGGAAGTCATGTGATACAATAATATTATATACAATTGATTGGACTAGCCTATTAGGTGAATTAGGGTAAACTGGGTAGGGTTAACATATTGACGCTAGATTGAAGGCAGCTTATTGAATGACTAGCTTTTCTGCACACGGCTTTTAAATGGCCGACAGTGTGGCATCTGCCACAAGTACACTCGCGATATTTGCAATGGGTTTTCACATGGCCGGACTTGCCGCAGCAATAGCAAATAAAATCCTTAGTGGATTTAGGCCTACTAGGCAGTTTGCTAGATTTTTTAGCTACATAATTAACAGCCCTTGGGTAGCTTCTCAAAAAGCTTTGGTCGGTTTCAGCAGATTCCAAAGATAAAGCTAAGAATGTAGCCTTTAAATCCAGAGTCTGCTTCAACAACTCGCGTTGAACGACTTCAGATTGGATCCCACCAATTAGGTGGTCCCTAATCATTTCGCTATTAATGTCTTATTTTAGCAATGTCACAATACTTAGTCATAAGCTTAAGTGCAGCTAAATATTCCCCAATACTTTCGTCTGATTTCTGAGACCTTCTAAAAAATTTTACACTCAGATACCACTTAGGGCACTGGCTCGAGGTCTTCTAAAACTTTTAACTAGCTCAGAAAAAGTTAACGAATCTGGTAAATCAGGTGAAATTATGTTTAGAATCTTGTCAAAAATTTTCTGGCCTACAGATGCCATTAAAAAATTCACTTGTTTAGCGGCTGGTATTTCCTTTTCTTTTAAATAATAAGATTCGGTTGGAGTATTTCTCCCATGTATCGAACTCACAATCGAATTCCGAGAATGAACCAGTAGTTTTGGACGAGCCCATGTTTACTTCGTCTTCACTATTACTAGATTCAAAATTTAAAATTAAATTTGAATTAGTTTCACTAACGCTAGCGGTCACTACTGAATTATTTTCTGTTTCACTCTCGCTACTACTTTTAGCAATTCAGGTGTTTTGCAACCAACACCTATCTTTGGCATAAGCCTTACAAATTAAATTTAATTACAATTTTGTTTAACCTGCAATAATCAAACTGGAGCACTGAAGACTACCGGTCAACTATTTTAACACAGAAATAAGTTAAGCTTGACTGTAGCCTACCTAGTATTATAAATTAACTGCCTACAAGTTAAATTTAAAGGGTCTAGGCTTTTTAAATGTTTATACGTTCACCATTACTGCAACGTTGTACAAAACAACACTCCTGGCCTAAGCCTCAGCACAGACCAGATTTCACTAAGTTTAAGCATAAACCTACGGTGTTAAATTGTACACCGGCACTAACCAGCCCGAATATGGGCAAGGCACTATCGAATTTACCAGCGTTAATTTAACAGCACATGTTTCGAGCCTTCAGGTTTGTAGTATTGCTTGTGTGGCACGCCAGTGCGTTGCTCTAGAACACTGCCATGATAAAATTAACCTTAATAAATCCAATTACCCATTTCGGTTCTAGTTGTTAAGGTACTAAATTGAACTATTATCATTTCGTACCACACAGCTCTACCACGACAAAATAACACTGTTTGAAAAAGTTTAAACTCTGATAGGAATCCAGAGCACTAATGTTCATTCCCAAATGAAAAAATTTGCAACTTAGCACAAATATGGAGCCGAGATGTGGTTGAAGTTTAAGCTTAAAATTTAAAGTTTACCAAAGGTACCGGCCTCGTCGCCAACTGTGAGGCCGTTGTATATAATATATCAATTGTATACAATATTATTGTATCACTTTACTTCCTGTAAGGGATGGTATAAGTACTGTTACAACAGGAAGTCATGTGATACAATATTGTATACAATTGATTGGACTATTCTATTTGATGAATTAGGGTAAACTGGGTAGGGTTAACATATTGATGCTAGATTGAAGGCAGCCAATGTGGAGCCACAAATGACGACTCCACATATGTTATAAATAAGGGCAGCAGCGCACATGCGCATTGCTGTTGATTACCTAACGTTATTCCGCGTGGGTTCACCTCTTTCTTGTATATGTCTTGCCATATTACAAATGGCGATACATTACAAGACACATGCCTGCTAACGAAGCCGGAATGATGATTTTATTCAGGGCCATGGCCCGAAGCTTTACGCCGCCTCTTTATCATCAACATCGATCTTTTAAAAATAGGATGCCTTTAACAATTAGGCTAGAAATGGCTCACTGTTTCGCTGTTTGGATTTTGGCCTCTAGCTATTGGCCCATTTTGTCACCTTGATGGTTCCTCAACCCCATGTCCGATTTCGGATTTTTTTTTTTTTGATAAACCTTGTTCAGACTCCCGTGCTACTGCATGCAAAATGTGGCTGGGAAACTCCTTGTGGTTTTCGCGTGATGTGTGGTCTAAGATGACATTGGAGTGTCATCGTAGCAGAGCTTCGCTCCAATCATGCACACACTATTTGATTGTATGTCCACATCCGTAACATAGTCAGCACCTGAAAGACAGAAGCAGCCAAGAAACCAGGTACCAAGGCTTTTCTACAAAGTTCTTTGTAAAAACTATACTTGAAGCCGAGGCGTTTTTAGAAATTTTTACTCCTTAAAGTGCCATTTTTGAGGTCAAAAAATTACCTTTTCTTCTAGTTTGGTCAGTGTGTTTTTGTCCCCCCCCCCCCCTTGACGGGACCTGACAAATTTATGACTCGGCCCCCTTTAAGAGGGTCCAAAAAATTCATGAGCCCCTAGCGATAAATAATGACCGGTCCCTAAATTTAAAACTATAAATTTTGGACCAGTCATGGACTATTTTGCGCTCAGTCCTTAAAACCTCTCCACCCCCCTCCAACCACACACTAAGCGCTGCAATTCTATTATTCCGGACGCTCAAGACAATTCCACATTGCCTATAATCTGATGGTAACGTATTTATTTAAAGTAGGGCGAATTACAATAACGTTTTTGTTTTGACAAAACTTAGGGGACAAGCAGAACGATGCGCTGAAGTTTTATAATTTTTCACAAGAATAATAACCCTCGGGTACTCTTCGAAGAGCCCTTTGGAACCCCAAACCCATCCAATATCTCCCCCCCCCCCCCTCATTAAAAAAAACTGGTCTTGTTCCTGAAACCTTTTCGTCAGTACTTTATCGGTCATTCAAATGGGACCATGTCGTGCGCGATATCAGGTCTTATACATTATTAATTTTTCTTACTAATTGCGTGTGGTCCAAAATTTCGCTGAGAGAGGGGCGTTCCCAAGCATGAAAAAGCGCATATCACACGTGAAATTGAATTGCAACCTCCCTCCTTCCCTCTCTTCTCCCCTTAAGGTCACGGCTCCACCCATTTCCCATTAGCTTTTAACGCATTTTACAGAGCTTCACGCAACCCAAACATATGGGTCTACACGAATAACAATTGATTACTGTAAATTCCACTTCCTAGGTCAGGAATCACCATTTTCTGGAGCTAGGGAGGTTTTCAAGTTGTATATTATATAATCGTACAAAAAAATGCACGTCTTGTAAGTACATATTTTTTCTTTTAGTTTTTAAGTAAGAAAAAAAAAGTGCAAGTAAGACAGCTTTTCTTGATCCAAAATCCAATTCTGAATCCGAAGAAATGGGTCCAATTTTCGAAAAAGAATTTGACTTTCTGGTTGTGCGTTATTTTCTTTCTTTTTTTTTTTATAGCTGAACCCAAACCGATATTTTACCTAATAAACCCTTAGCCGATCCGATCCGTTTGAAGCATTATCCTATTTACGATTTGTCAAACTATTAGCGTGGCTTTAAATGAATCTTTTTTTTATTAAAAAAAACCTGCAAAGAACATTATAATTTTTTTTACAGAATTAAGTAGAATGATAAACAGACCCAGTGGCACAAGCAGTATGGCAATCATCTTGTGATGGACTTGTTCGAATCAGGGTCACGTCATTAGAATGAAATGTAGTTTTCAATATGGCGTACTATATTTAAACACACAGTTGCGTGTCACTACCAAGTAACAGACCATCCGATTGTTAAGAAATTGATTGTTGATGAAGAGGCGGGCTTCGGGCCAAGGTTCAATAAAATTATTTAGCCTCACTCGATTATGTGTGTCCGCTAGTAAGCAACTAAAAGCATATTGTCTCATGTTGAGGATAAATCCCAATGCGATCGAAATCTTTCATATGTGGAAAATGTAAGATAAGGAAAACTTAAAAAGTTCAAGGATGAGCGTCCACCATTCATAGAGAGAGAGTTCACTTGCTGCGAAAAGCATGAAATTTGATATGGATGCACATGAAGGGGTAACTGGAAAAAATAGCAATGATAGCAAGTTCAAAACCCATCCGGGAAGGGGGGAGTTATTTCCAAAAAAAAAAAAAAAAAGTGGGTGTTACTCCTTAACCGTCAACAAATCAAAAGCATAATGTGAAAAAAAACACACTTCTGGTCAGGTAAAATGATATGCATCTTATGCGTTAAAGTAACTGTTGAACCCCAAAATCATATTTGAAGTATATCACCCTTACTTCGTGCGATCACGCCTTTTTTTAATTGGTTGTTATAGTGATTTTCGTGTTTAAGACCGCTTGCGAGCCCTCTAAAAGCCCGAAATGGACATGCTTACAATTTTCTGAAAGGTGGGGATCTATTCTTTCCATCAATCGTAACCGAAATTGTTTAACTTACATGGGGACCGTTGTATGCCCATTTAAAGGTGAAGAGTAATGGCATAGCGGCGAAAGTATATGGCTTTTTTGAATTCAAAGTGCTCTAGCGAGCCCTCTTATAGCCCGAATTGGATGCTTAGGATTTTCTGAAAGATGGAGATCTATTTTATTTTTTTCAATCTTCATCGAAATTGTTAAACTTGGATAGGGACCGTCCGACGTTAATTTAAAGTGAAGTAATAGCATAGCGGCGAAAGCATATGGTGATTTTCGAATTCAAAGTTTTCTTGAAAGCCATCTAATAGTCTGAAATGAACACGTGTAGGAGTTTCCGAAAAGAGAGGATATTTGCTTTCCGTCAATTCTAACCGTAATTGTTTTACTTAAATACAAATATAAGCACTACAATAGCACTTCAAAATTGAAACTAGCCACTACACCAATTAATTACAGCTACATCTTTAAACGTGCTTAGGACAATTAAACAACTTCGGTTAGGATTGATTTAAAGAATAGATCACCACCTTTCAGAAAATCCTAAGCATGTCCATTTCGGGCTATTAGAGAGCTCGCAAGAGCACTTTGAACACGAAAATCACTATAACAACCAATTGGAAAAAAGAGTGCTCGTATAAATTAGGCCGATATACTTTAAATACGATTTGGGGGTTAAAAGATATATATATACAGAGGCGGACTAGCGGATCAAGAGGCCAGTCGGGAAGGTGACGGCCAGAGGCCACTTTTTCCAACTTATTAGGGCAGACCCAGGAACGTAGCGAAATACGTTTGGGTGGGGGGTGGGGGGTTGATAGGTAAAATTTGTCGAATCATGCACTGCAGCTATGGGGTTTGGGGGAGCGCTGTGAGCTCCCCCAGCGGGGTCTGGGGTATTCTGAGGCCTTTCATGGCTTAAAACTATACATATTAGACAATGCTGAGGGCGCCACAAAAATAAAAGACAGTAAATGAACAATAACTAACTTTATTTAATAAATCAAGACGCCTAGACGGCATTATATGACTGTACAGTTGCAATGACATAGTACACAACAAATGACATGATACAATAAATAATTTAGTAGAATTAAAAAAATATATATATATTTTATACTTTTTTATGGGTAAAAAATTCATAGTTCCTAATTTCTCAAAATTCTTAATTTTTAGTTAATAGTTTCTAGTTAACAATTTTTAGTTAATTGCACCTTTGCATGTCCCACAAAATGATTCAAGGTCAATGCTACCGATATGAATGTCAAAACAGTGCGTTCCAAAGCACAACCTACACCGTGATACCAGTGCTTACAACAAACGTTAGGATTCAATTTCACTAATTTAAAATTGTCTAGTATGACAACAATACCTGGATGCTACGAGAGTATGTATCGAAGTTAATGCGCACTATAGTTTACAAATCAATACAATAAAAATACACTGCAACCGGGGGCAATCGGTTGGGAGAGAAAAAAAATACTAAATACAGTAACACGTCTTGTTGGGGGCTGTGTGTGTGTGTGGGGGGGGGGGGGGGGTATAGGTAAGTAACAAACCAACCTGACGAATATAAAGTAAGTCCTTCCTTTAAGAAATTCGTGGTTCATAGTTTCGTAATTTCGCACAATTTATAATTTTTAGTTAGTAATTTCAAGTTTTCCTGTCTCCAGGAAACAAAAACGCCATGGTTGGCATTCTCCGTTACAAAATGCCTGTGAATTAAAGGGGGGAAAAAAGAATATACAATCGTTTCAAATTTTACAACTTATAGCCTCCAATGTATACGTCCAGTTTACAGTTTCTTGTTGGTCGAGATAAAAGTGTCTAACAGTAGGAGCCATTAGTCAACGAAGAAAGTAATGAGATGGGTGAATGGTTCGAAATGTAGGAATCGAAATAGTTTTTAAAGCAGTTGGTTGAGGGAGCCAAAACAACAGA
>JAHWFP010025331.1:61755-79018 GCA_023313725.1 Lithobius niger
TTCTCGATTCATGTGCGGATTGTTAAATGTTTATTTTTTGTAAATTGCGTTATGTCAAGGAAGAAGTAAAGAAGTTTGAATTTAACAAGTCTGCAGTGAACCCTTGAAATTACATTGGTGGCAGCGGTGTAGCCGTACTTTCACGTCGAGGAAGCAGCTGGATTTCATGTCGATTTGTTCGAGTTTCAACGGTCAGGGTGCTGTCTTTGTGTCTACATTGGCAGTGGTGAAGCAAATTGCGTCTGCATCAAGTGTAAAGTAAATACATTGGTGACAGCGGTCAAGCTGGGCGTACACGTCGAAGAAACCGGCAGTTTGGGCTTACATCCGGACTTTCACGTTAAAGGGACACAGCTGCATCGAAAGTCGGCGGTAATGTCAACTTAGATGGTAGTGGTGAGCTTCTCCAACTCCGTGGGTTTACTTTCCATGGCAGAATTTCGACTTTGGCGGCAACCAGCGTGGGAGGAAGATTAAAGGGGCTTCCTGCTGTTCAAGAAAGACGAGTCAAGAGACGGAAAAGCTGAGCTGGCAGACAAGATTGCGACTGGACGAGGGACGGAAAACATTCCGATCAGCGAGAGTGGGCGGTAATGCTGCACTTCGTCGTGTGAGAAGGAAGATTTCGGCGAATTCCGGTAATGGAAGAAGCGAAATAGAGTTTGAAGTCATCGTCAGTGCAAGCCTGGGTTCGTCAGTTTGGATGTAGAAGTCGTCTTGGCAGCGTCTCCACAACGCGGCAACAGGTGAGCTGTGGCAAACTTTTTTTACACCTTGGTATTGGGGCGTTTGGGAAAAAAGTGTTGTTTAAAGCTTGCGGGAACTGTTGTGCGTGTGGGTGCTATTTTTTTTTGATTGTTGGTTACTTAGGTAATTAAGTAATTTTACAATGGAGTTGCTTAGTGATAAAACTGTGGTTGATTTGAAAGCTGTGTGCGAGGAATTAGGGTTGCATGCACCTAAGAAAAAAAGTGAAATTCTGGCTATGTTTAAAGGTGGGTTGGAGGGAGAAACTTTGTTGGCTGATGATTTAGCAGAAGCAGTTAAAACTGTAGAGGAGGCTAAAAGGGTAATAAATGAAGAAAAAGAGAGAGAATTACAAGAAAAGCAGGAACTAAAAGAGAGGGAATTACAAGAGAAACAGGAACTAAAGGAAAGGGAATTAAGGGAAAGGCAGGAAAAGCAAGATGAAAAGGAAAGGCGAATTTTAGAGGCTGAATTAGAGAGGGAAAGGTTAAGTGTAGAGAAAGAAAAATTAAAAAGGGAGGAGGCTTTAAGAGAGAGGGAGGACGAATTAGCAAGGGAAAAATTTGCAAGGGAAAAAGAATTAAGAGAAAGGGAGGACGAATTAGCAAGGGAAAAATTTGCAAGGGAGGCAGAGCTAGAACGGGAGAAGTGGGAACGAGAAGATAGATTAACGAGAGAGAAACAGGAGCATGAGCTGCGTATTAGCGAAAATGCTAGCAGCATAATGATGAAATGCAGGCAAGAGAGTTGTCCTTTAAGCAAGAACAATTAAAGGTAAAAACAGAGTCTGTACAACAAGAAAAACGTTATGACATGTCGAAGTTGTGCCAACCCTTCAGGGAGAAGGAAGACAACATATTAGTTTTCTTGTCTGGTTTTACTAGAATTTGTGATAGGATGGGCTTTAACAAAGAAGAGTGGCCTTTCAGATTGTTATCTTTGTTAACAGGGAAAGCGCGGGAAACACTCATGCGTCTTTCTGATGATGACTTTGCAAAGTTTGATCTGTGTGTTAAAGCTCTTAAAGTAAGATTTAATGTTACAGAGCAGTGTTTACATAACCAGTTTAGGTCAGCAAAAAAAACTGATAAACAAACGTACTTAGATTTTGCTCACACTTTGACAACACTGGGTAGTGAATGGGTTAAGGAACTTGATTGTGGGGATTCTTTCCAAAAATTGTTCCAGCAGGTATTAATAGAGGACTTTTTGAATAAGGTACCAAGTCCGATAAGAGTATGGCTTATTGATAAAGGTAAACAAGAGTCTGTTTTGAACTTAGCTTCGCTTGCAGACGATTACTGCGCTAATCGCCAAGAAGCAGTTCTAAGACAGGGGAGTGGTTCTGACAATGGAAAAGGCGGACCACAGGGAGGAAATAATTACCGTGGAGGAGGTAACAATGGTAATGGTTATGGCAGGTATCGGAATGGTAATGGTTATCAAGGTAGTCAAGGTAACAGAAACAATGGAGGCAACCAAGGGAATGGTACTAGTAACTATGGGAACAGTAACAATGGTAATGGTAACAATAGCAATAGTACTAGAAATGGTTCAGGTAATAATGGTACGAGCAATGGTACTACAGCTTCGGCTTACAATGCGCAAGCAAGGCCGCAAGCTAACGACAATAATCAGTCTGGTAGGAGAGCGCCTTTAAAGGCGGACGAGCCACGTAAGTGCTACATTTGTAGCTCGAGCTCGCATTTGAAAAGGGATTGTCCCAACAATGGTACCAAAGCCTCAGTGGGAAATGTATGTACTCAATTGCCTAGTGTACACAGTGGAAAGGACGTTAGCTCTTTTAAAGGTAAAAGTGGTACACAGTCGGTGGAAAGCCAGTTATGTAAGAAATGTACAATTAATGGAAAACCTGGTAGGTATTTGCTGGATACAGGTGCATTTATGGATGTAGTTTCTAGTAAAATAGTAGAGCCTAGTTCGTTCACTGGGAAACGGGTTGTTTTGGCATCAGTCATAAGTAAAAACGTGACAGACTTTCCTGTGGCAAAGGTAAAATTGGCAACAGAAGATGGCTACATTATGCTGGAATGCGGCGTGTCGCCATTTTTTAAGGACGAAGCGTACGACTTTCTGCTTAGCCAAAAGTCTTACGAAAAGCTACAGAAAATTGAAACAAAGGTAAACAACACACGGAATGCGATAGCTAGGTCGAAAACAGGTATCAATGGAAAGAAAAGTAACGAAAAGCAGGCTGTAGATCAATTTATTGATAGTGATGTATTGGATGATCTTTTTAAAGTTGAAGATGAGGAAACGGAGGAAAGTGTTCGAAATGTTGCAAATGAAAATATGGTAATTGCGGAAAGCAGTGAAATTGGTGTCAAGGTCGAAGATAATGGGCTTGCACAAAATGATACAGTTGTCCAGTCACAACACGTTTTAGTCAATAAACAAGCTAGTGTTGTGCCCGACTCTGTAAGGAGTACAGAAATTTGTAAAATGGTTGCAGGGAAAGAAAATGTAGGTTTGTTGACAGCAGGAATTCAGGACTGGTTAGCTGTTAAAGCTGAAGTTTTAATGCAAGGGCAGGTGCTTGATCCTGGGTTGGAGGGATGTCGAGTGGAAGCTGACATTGAAGGTACATCTTTTTTTTGGAAGGATGATGACTTAAGTAAGAAATGGTCGGCAGCAAATGGCACCAAAATGTGTGACCAGGTAGTGGTACCAAAAATGCTTACGGAGCAACTGGTAAGGATGGCACATGTTAATGCCTATTTTGGGCACATGGCCAAGGAAACGAACATTGCCAGGTTGCAAGAAGTATTGCATGGGCAAAGCATGTGTGCACAATGTAAAAATTGGATAGAGTGGTGTGAAATCTGTAAGAAATATAGAAAAGGTGTGAGGAAGGGAGAGGACGAAAGGATTTTAGTTCCGGTTGTAGAAGAACCTGTCATTAAGGTGGATGTTGAGTTTGTAAAGCCTTTCAAAGTGACGTCGGACGGAACGCATGTTTTAAAGGTTTGTGATAGGGCGACTAGGTATCCTGAAGCAGTGGCTGTCAGGGAGACTAACTCACACACGGTAGGAAATGGAAGCTTAGTGAATTGTTCAAAGGTTGGGTTCTCTGTGGAACTCCAATCGATTCTTGGAAAACCGTTTGTTTCTGAACGGGCGGCTTGTTTCTTGAGAGAGTGTGAAATCGGCCTTGTAAATAGTAAGCC
The DNA here is from genome assembly GCA_023313725.1 of Lithobius niger. NCBI lineage: Eukaryota > Metazoa > Arthropoda > Chilopoda > Lithobiomorpha > Lithobiidae > Lithobius > Lithobius niger. The sequence continues at coordinate 65,691 of JAHWFP010025331.1, forward strand.
TTATCATTCGCAGTCTCAGGCTGTAGAAAGGCTGCACAGGACGGGGGTAGACTGTAGCAGGGCTTTGGATTTGGAGTATCATGCCAAAGGGAATGATGTTTTAGCACCAGCTAAGTTTGCAAGTAAGTCTACTTGTGAGACGGCAAACTTCACTCCTGCGGAGTTAGTTCACGGAAGTAAGGTGAGGTTAAAGAGGGAAATAGCAGATGGAATGAAGGAAAGATGGAAAGATGAGTTTGCTCAAGTTACTACTAGTAATGAGGTTGGAGTCGATGTCATGGTAGTGGAGGGACAGAATGGAGTGAAAGGTACAGGCGATCTCGGGTGTGGGATTCAGGAGGGAAACCTGGGAATGTCATGGGCAGGCAAGTGAACGAGGAAGCTATTAGTGGCCCTCTGTCTGCAAGGGTAAAGGAAAAGTGTAGGTGCCTAGTTGTAGTGAAAGTGGAAGCAAAATCTACTTTATTGGTTATAAACACGAAGAAAAGAGTCAGGTCGAGGTTAGGATTGACTGGTGATGGCTTGCACATGTTAAACAACTATGCAAAGTTGGTATTGCCTTTAGCTGTCAGTGTGAACAAAGGGGCACCAGACAAAGTGGGAGGGGGCAGTAGCTGTGGGAATGCCTTTCACAAGCTGCAGTGTGTGCTTGCTTCTCCCAAAGTGTTGTTGAATTCTGTTTCTGACAAAGTTTTCTGGTTGTTGTTGACATGCAAGGTTTACAGTGTTGTTGTTAGCATTGTTTGGATAGGTGTTGCATGTTTACTTTTTTGCTGGGGAAAGGGGGACAAACGCCCTAATGCTGAGTGTAGGGGGGTTTGCCATGGCAAAAATGTGTTTTCTCCAGTGGTGAACAGTACTTTTGAGTTGGATCCAGGGAGGTGGATTGTTGTGTGTGGTATTTTGTGGTATGGTGTGTTTAGGGTGGCAAGAGAAGTGATGGAGCGAAAAGAAAGTTTTTTTGATGGCTTTCTTGTGGTGTGTTGTAAGCATAAGTGGATGGATTGCTCGTTAAAGAGAGAGTTTCCTGAGTGCTGCAGAGTGTAAAATTGGTGTGTCGTATTTGGTGTGTCAGTGGGGCCGTTTGGTATTGAGATGGTCCTGTTGCTGTGTTGTGGATGTGGAGTGGTGTTGTGGAGTGCAGTGGTGTGTGGCAATGTGCAGAAGAGTGCAGCGGTGTGCAGCAGTGTGCAGAGGTGGCAGTGTGCGGAATGTGTTGTGCAGTGTTGGTGTGTTGTGCAGTGCAGCCAAAGTGCGGTGATGTGTTTGTGCTCAGAGGGTTGGAGATTGTTTTTTGCCTTCTGTACAGCGTTCCAGGTGATATGCATCACTAGTGGCCTGCACATACCGTGATTTGTTGTGGACGAATCACAGCGTTGGGTTGGAGGTGTAAAGTTGCCATCTCTTGCTTGCTGACTTGACCGTAATTACCTAATGACTATAATTAGAGCTAATTATGGTGTTCGACTCAACGATGAAAAGAAACATTGGCCAACTTTCGAATGCCGGGTTTTTGGTTATTGTTCCACGTGAGAGACACGTCCGTTCCTTTTACGGAAAGTGTTTCCATATTTTGTAGCGAGAACTAGCCCTTATATTGAAGATGGTTTGGCGCGAAGAGAGGTCTTTCACAACAAGAACGCAACAAGGACAGAACTCTATGCACGAACTGTCTTGTTGGACAATTTCTCGATTCATGTGCGGATTGTTAAATGTTTATTTTTTGTAAATTGTCTGCGGCCTTGCAGTGCTGGAAACACCGGTTCTCGTCAGATCCCCGAAGTTAAGCAGCATTGGGCTGGATTGATACTTGGGTGGGTGACCGCCTGGGAATCTGGCTGTTGCAGACATAGGGCCTTAGGGCTTCGGGCAGATGACCAGGAGTGGTTAACGCTCGTTAAACCCTTTAACCCTTTTTTTTTTGTAAATTGCGTTATGTCAAGGAAGAAGTAAAGAAGTTTGAATTTAACAAGTCTGCAGTGAACCCTTGAAATTACAGTCTTCATTCTCTTCGGCGCCACCTTGGCTGCCACCAACAATAATTGAATCTCAATTGCCACATTTTAAAACATGGAAATAGGACTTAAGCCTAGTTATGGACACGAACTTGCTAGTAGTAAATGAAAGAAAAAATTTTAAATTTAAACCCTTCAGCGAAAATTGCCATGGCGTCAAAGGTACTAGGCCAGGCTTTAGTATTTGTTAGAATTCGGTCGTGTGACTGTTATGGAAAATTTTTGCTGAAATGCTTTATTTCTCATTTTACCTAATTGTGAGAAACACACCTGACGATAATCTGCTACGGATCATTCTCAATGGGATTGCTCTGCGCCTTGAAAAAATAAGGAGTAGGAAAAACTCACGGCTTACCTTCCTAAACTGAGATGGTCGTGTCAGTCTTAGTTATAGCTGGCTGTAGAAGACTTAGTTTTTCCGCCGAAATCCAGGTTCTTTTCACCGGGGGCGAAACCGACTTGAACCAAATTCTTCCTAACCGAGATGACTTTCCGTTCCCCTAACGACTTTCGTTTTTCAGAACAACTTTTGACGGTTTTCGTCGTTTTAAAGCAAACTGAAGATTTCCGTGACAGAAGACACGTAATCATCACTTTCTCTTTCTTTTATGACCTCCATGGCTAATGGTAACAGAATAATCCGTGTGTTAATGTCCTGTCAGTTAATGCAACACTCCAGACAGAATACGTACGTACACTTTATAACTTCAAGAAGAGCGGCTTCCATTCAATACGCAGGCGCATCTGCTCGTTCATTCATTCATTAATCGTAATGACGCGAGAAACCGCAATTTCGACGAAAACTCGAAAATTTCGACGTCATATTTGGAAGACAAAAAAGAAATTCAGTACGTTGCGTGCAAACCGAAGAGGGTTAATTTAGTAAGTACAGCTAAAAGGTGTGAAACTTATCAAGAATAAATAAAGAGTAACCGAGTATTACAAGAAAGAAATATTTAAAATAATACACTGAATGGCTCGAGAGGCCACTAGGGCGAGAGGCAAGTCGGGAATTCCCGACCTTGCCAGTCCGCTTCTGTATATATAATATATAACAGTCTTTTTTTTGGGGGGGGGGGGGGACACACCCTACCCCACATCAAGGGGGTTTTGAATTTGCTATATCAAAGCTATTTTTTCCAGTTACCCTTAATGTACATCCATACCAAATTTCATGCTTTTTACAGAAAGCGAACAATTCAACCCTCTTGCCACCTACTGTTACGTTGAACATTCAAAGCAAGAAATAAAAAAAACCCATGCAGGCTAGCGTGAAGAGATGCAGGCAGGTGGAAATTAAATGGCACTGGTCCCAACGTATTTTTTTATGTGACTAACACATCCTTAAAATCATCTCAAATTCTTAAAACAAATTTCTAGATAGTAGATACTGGAAAATAAGGGTGATATTTGGGCATCTGGAGACTTGGCATTGAAACGTAAAAATACAGCCCCTCTGGGGATCGACTCACCACCGTTGGTACTGAAAGCTAGCGTGTTACTGCAGAACCAAACTGGAATCAGTACGAAGGCTTGAAAGTAACTTGCTTTACATAAGGAACCCAAAAATGGTCGGCCATTTTGTGCTGTTTTATTTAGGTAAAGATTGGACTAGTCCAAATTGAGACAAAATCACTCATTGATCAAAATTATGTCTCCTGTCCTGCCATTAGTCAGTTTCGATTACACATAAACTAGCGGCCATTTTGTTGCAACTTTTGACAATGTTTTAGTTTTTGAAATTGGGCTTTAATTCTGACGGGTGCTGGGTAGTTGGGTTTTCTAAATGTAATTAATACGCCAGAGGTCTTTGAGCATGATCACATGACCAGTTAGTGTGCGTTTGCCTTTGAGGCTGACAAGGTGTCTGCAAGAACATTGCCTGCGGTTACAATTCACCCCTGAAAACAGTCCTAAATTTAGTCAAACTAAGACCAACATTGTCTGGAGCCTATTGGATCCTCCTTAAACCCTGCCTCATTAAAAAATTTGTTCAAAAGTGGGCCTAACATTGCCTGGCCCACTTGGCTCACCTACCTTCCTACCTATACCCAAAATTCAAAGGAAACAAGCCAAAAACATTATCTGGGTGCCAATTTTCCTCAGTTATTCCCTAACTAATCTACCCCCTATCAAACCCTTTACAGGACCTTCTGTGGACCTCCTGAAATTAGGAATGCACCCCTCTAATTTGGAGGTACCACTGGCATTTCTTGATGCTTGAAAAAAAATTATCAGTAACTTTCAGTTGGCTGTAATCAGATTGAACCAGCATTTCCTTGGTGTGTAGACAACAAACCTACCACTAAGCCATTGCAGCCAGACATGTCAGTCTTACTATGGTACTTTAAGTACTGTCATTCTTAATGGCACAGTAAAAGAAATTTGGATGGAGACACATGCGAACCAGCAACTCTACCACCAAGCGATTACAGCCAGACACGTTAGTGTTACTGTACAAAGTACAAACCTGTCCCAACTCCTGTCAAACTAAGCCCAACATTGTCTGCAGCCAAAACAAGTCCTCGTGCCTGCCGCATTAAAAAATTCGTTCAAAAGTGGACCCAACATTGCCTGGCCCGATTGGCTCCCCTATCTTCTAAAATGGTTAGTTGGCTAGTGACGTTTTCCCCATTGTAAATCCCATAGCCTTATTGGTCATGGCTAGCAAAAAATTGGGAAGGCCAAACAGCAGAAAGTTTGGGGTTTGTTACATTAGTCGGGACAAATGCGTAGAGGGTTTTGGAATTTTCAACCAAGGAATTTAAATTTCTTTTCTTTTCCATATTGCAACCAAAGATTTGAAGCAACAATGGCTTGGACAAACAGCCATGAACAAACAACCTTGGACAACCATGAGATTTACTGTAAAAGTCTGGACGCACTAAAAGCTACACTTCAACGAAGGTCAAATTAATCAGTCATTTACATTGCCATGGATTACGTAACACTACAGAGATGCAAGTTAGAGTGCTTAAAGACTTAAAATCATTCGCTCAACTGACTCACTTAACTATCTTAACCTAAAACAAACAATAGTCGTAACAACCAAGTCCTCAAGAAAATGGGCGGACAGCAGACGCGGTCCACAAAAAGGCAACGGACCGGGCGTCGAGTCCCGGTTCATCGATGTCCTGTGGATACGTAGAATCGAGAAGCTGGAGCAAAGGTGGCTGGGCCAGGCCCCAACCAACGGTCCTCTTAGGAAGCCAACGTACCTATAGCTGATAAAAGCAGCCGTGTCTTCAAAGAAGGCGGGTAGCAGACGCGGCCTACAAAAAGTAACGGGCGGACGCAAGTTCAGTTTCGGTCCGCAGGCGTCCGAGGACAAGCAAAACTAAAAAATGATGCAAGGGGGGGGGTTGATGCTTAATGACGCGCCGACAGCTGGGTCATTAGCGCCAGTGATGCAAGGAAGGACCGAGCCAAAGCCCGACGGTGCACCGATAGACGGTCCGTAGATGTAGACATGGCCAGAAGACCACACGCAGCAGTCGCCCCATGAAAAAAGCTGATGTACGCACCGCTGCACCGGCTTTATATAAGGAGGCCTGCGCTCGCACATGTTAAGTGAAGGGAGGTTACGAACACGGAAGTGAAGACAACTTGAAACTAGGGATAAGAGCTCCAAATGGAGGGAAACTGCTAATGAGATAACAGGTAATGCATATTTTCGTCGGCTATAAAAATTCTCAATTTGGCTGATGTAACGGCTAATTATTTATAGACAGAAAATTCCTAAATAAAAAAGGTAGAAATACATGTAACAGTCGTAAGTTACATTTGTCTTAACCTTGGGAAGAGCAACTGGAGGAAAATGCTGAGGAGTGACAAAAGCGAACGAAAATCGGTGTTTGTTAGCAAGTATGTGCATAAATGGGATAGAGGAAACTTAAGTACGTGAAGCATGGACATACAATAAACCAAACCGTGTCAATTTGGCTGATGTAACGGCTCTAAGTCAATGGTAAATTTGAAAATCACCAATGACAAAATTTATAGACATAAATTTCCTCCGGAAGATAAGGTAGAGAGAAAGAAGGAAAGGGGGTGTGACCTTTTGTACATTCACAGTCCTCCAAAAGTTGTAATATTCACCCAAAACCAAAACTGGTTTTAGTTTTGGGTGTGTAAGAGAAGAACAGATTCCGAAAAGGGTGGGCCTTTGAATGATATCATTCAAACAGGGTAAGGCCACCAAGTTAATCGCACTGAATAATACTTTGGACGTTAAATGAAAAATAAGATTGCTACCTCCAGTAGCAATGTTCTAGTTTTGATGATTCAACTTTCGAACTTATTAGTCAGTGCGATTAACGTGGCTAATAGGTTTATAGTACATGTAACTGAAACATTGTGCATTTTTTGCTGGAATATGCCTCTTTGCATGTGGGTATACCTTAAGCCAATACAATGTTTTTCAGAGGGGGAGCCACCTCGATTTCCATATAGAACATCAAAATCGTGCCCCTGCTCCCCCCACCAAAAAACTTTTTTTTTGGCTGTAACTCCTTAACCGTCAACAAATCAAAAGCATAATGTGAAGCAAGACCCATGAACACACTTTTTTCAATTGATTTTCAAGTTCGAAATGCTCTTGCGAGCCCTCTAATAGCCCGAAATACACATGGTTAAGATTTTCTGAACGGTGGAGATCTATTCTTGCCAACAGTTCTATCCGAAATTTATAACTTCGATAGGGACCGTGGATATGCCCATTTAAAAGTGAAGAGATAATGACATAGCAGCAAAATCGTATGTTGATTTTGGAATTCAGAGTGCTCTTCAGAGCCCGAAATAGACATGCTTAGAATATTCTGAAAGGTGGGGATCTATTTTATCCACCAATCCTAACCGAAATTGTTTAGCTTAGATAGAGACCGTTCTACGCCCGTTTAAAGGCATAGCTGTAATTTATGTAGCGGCTAGTTTCAATTTCATTGTAATACTCATATTTGTATTTGTACCAAAGTTAAACAATTTCGTTTAGGATTAATGCAAAGTGTAGATCCCTACCTTTCAAATAATCCTAGGCATGTCCATTTCGGGCCATTATAGGGCTCCCAATAGCACTTTGAACACGAAAATCACTATAACAAGCAAATGGAAAAAAGGGAGCATTTGTGCTAATTAAGAGCAATATATTTTAAATAAGATTTCGGGGTTCAAGGGTTGCTTTTACGTACAAGAAATATGTATATCATCACTTGTGCCTAAAACTGCGTGATGAACGTTTTTGCTTCACATTTTGCATTTGATTTGTTAACAGTTAAGGAGTTACAGCCAAAAATCAGTTTCGAGGGGTAAATCACTACGTCTTCCCACGGCTGGGGTGGGAGTGAACTTGCTATCATAGCATTTTTCCAGTTAATCTTCATGTCCATCCATACCAATTTTCATGCTTTTCACAGAAGGTGAACAATTCCATTATTTTGGTCCCCAAGCCGCCCTATTATTAATCATAGTATAGTCAGAGGTACGACGGAGTCTTGTTTCGTTGCGTCCGGTAACAAGTTCTAATCGAAGTTTGCATTAGTTGGACTGGTTACACGAAATTCCCTGAAAGACTATCCACGATAGTGAACTCGAAAATATGGGCAAAAAAGTGGTAACTTTCAAAATTGAAGCATAAAATGGGCCCAAGAAATAGTATTTCAATGTTTTTATGTAAACCATTGTTCTCAGCACCTTCAGAGTAGTCGACTTGGACCCCAAATACAAAAATGGGACATTTTTTACTTCATATAAAAAAAATTGGCGGCCGTTTTGGAAAATCGCCGTCAATTTGGTGTTCTACATGGAATTCACGTACACTCCCTTTATGAAAAACTTTGTATTGGCCTAAGGTATACCCACATGCAAAATGACGTATCCCAATCAGAAAATGCAAAATTTTTTGAAATATTGGGGTGTACCACGTGAACTATTACCGTGGCGGCCTTTCGCTGGTTGAATGACATTTTCAAAGGCCGATACTTATTGGAAACTTGGAAGCTGCTGTTATACCAGTTTTGGTTTTCGGTGGATTACATTATTCAAAGAGTGATATGTACGCCTTTTTAGCACGAAGTTCCACTTTGAACAGAGACTCCAAATACCGCGTTCACTGCATAAAAACTTTTAATAAAAATCGAACCATTTGGTCTTCACAGAATGGCCATTTCTTGTTGTAGTTGGTACTTTTGTCGTCACCTGGATATCGAACCAATTAACAGATTTTCAAATTTTATTGCTTAAAAAGTCTAACGCGGCTAAATTATTATTGCTGTTGTTCTTATTGGGAAAATGATCCCTCTCACCTAGAGATAGAACCAATGAACAGATTTTTAATTCTTATAGCTTAAGCTGTGGTAAGAACAAGGACCAGGGCTTTTTGAAGGCTATTTTAATGTGACAGATTTATCTCAAGCATATATATGTTAAGCATATTAAATAAGAATGGGACTCTTTATAAAAACTTAACTGTTCTGTAGGAACAGATACTAAGAAAATACGTCCAGCGTCGCCCTAACACGCGTGAAAGCAACTCCAGATTGCTTTTTGGGATGGTAGAAACTGTTTTACGCGTATAGTGCCACTCTTGACGGCCCTCGTGTCTTTTTCTTGTACATGTTCCTAGACCATTTAAGTTTTTTTTTTTGGCCTACATTCATATTTTACACACTTAAATGTATTTCTAATAGCAATTTCTGCAGGTTTTTCGAAAATAGCTCAGTGGGACACCAGCGTCCAGTTTCATGAGAGGTCCCCAACAGCCAATAGATTTGCCAGTTATAAACTAATGCGTTGTGTTAGATGCTTATGGTGATTTGGTTCGTTCCGGCCGCCATTCCCCGGATGCGAAGAATTTCTTTCAGCAACTAGGTGCTGTCCAAATGATATAGATGCTTAGTGACTCAAGTTTTCCTGTCTACCTAACATGGATTAGTTTGTCAACCAGTGTTGCCAATAATTTGCCATAGTTGCAAAGAAGTGAACGTTAGGGCACAATCCAGGTTAGTTGAGGTTAGGACTAATTGAGGTTTAACTGATTGGTTTCTTTACGTTTAAAAATATTAGGCCCGATGATTAGACCTTAAAAACAGAACAGAATAAAGGGCAGCAGACCAGGACCAGCCAAAGAGCCGGCACCAGAATATTTTATTAAAATTAACATTTCAGTAAAACCCTTGTGCGCTTGCCCCAAAAACACGAGCAAACGTGTTAAACTAAGCAGAGACAAACCGGCCACAGTCGGAGAAAACCAACATTTACAACTGTAAACACCTATAGATAAGGATTACATTTCCACAATATACACTTGTATTGCCTCAAATTGCGACATTAAAGCAATATTCCAAGAAAGACTCCCAAGATTCACAAGTGTACGATTTTCGCGGATCGCCAATTTCCGACTTATCTTGATTTACAGAAGTAACTTACAAATTTTAGTCCACAAATCTACAAGAAGAATCTAGCCAGTAATAAGTTTCTCGGACACAAATTTCAAATGCTGCAAACCGTAGGTCTTTATTTTGTCTGATTCCAAAGTTACGAAAAAGTAGATTTTTAACAGTGATTTACAGCGCGGTATTGAGCAAACATAGGTTGCCGACTCCCATACCGACGTCAAATATCGGTTAACTGACAAAGGTCGGTCACGGATATGGGCGCTTAACGAAAAGTTGATTGTTGAAAAACAAGACAGTCAAACAGAAAAACTGAATGCGTTGGAACTGGCCAGTTACCACGAAAAACGACTTCCACGGCATTCATCTATCACATTAGCTTCCATGAAAAGGGGAACCACTGTATACGCATAACAAGTGTCAATTCTCTCCCCCTCCCCACCGGTCAGCATTTATTACGACTGGGGAAGACACAACCAGCGTCCCCAAAGCCACTTGAACACAGACCCATTGCTCAATTAAAGGCACATAAATCCTTCTGGTATGTCGTGCGACCCGTTGAGAATAACGTTTGCAACATTTACACAGGTTAGAGAATGTTGCAAAATCATCTCGCACGAAAGAAAAAACAAAAAAAATGACTTGGCAATATTTACATACGTTTGAACTAATGTCGCAAAACCGAGTCATACAGGAAAGCCAACATGGATGCATGTACCTTTAAGAGAGGGAGGGCGTGAAAATGGTGCCAACACCCGAACCCAAAAGCTGGCTCCAAAATCAGCAGGTAAAGGACCCATTGATGATAGAAAACATTACCTTGATTGAATGGTTCACCATTGGGGCGGGGGTAGGTATAATGGTCCAAGAATCGTTGGTTGGGGCCGGGTAGAAAAAAGGGGAGCATTTGTTCCCATTTGAAGTAGGCCCATATTAACCCGACCTATAAAAAGGGCTGTCTTACTAAACCCTGTAATATTAGTCTCACTTCGCATTTTAGATATTTTTGTACGGATTATAAATCAACACCTTAATGGAGGTGTGGTATCGTCAGTAAGGCACCACAATGACGTCTTTCATAATAGGTCCTTTATGTTAACATTCCTAGTTTTCCATAACACTGCTAGGTAGCTCTGTCAAATTATACCATATACCATGCTATAGTAACATGTGACCATGCAGGTCAAATGACTTGTAACTGCTATACCTGCTCCAACAGGGAGTAAACTGTCTCTCCAGTTGTAGCCTACACAACAGTCTAGTGTATTATGCCCTAGTCAACCCACGCAATAGTTTAGTGTACAAGCCAAAGTACATTACACATGGCGACGAGCCGGTACTATGGGTATTAACTTAATTTTAAAAGCTAACTTGTTAGGTTCTGCAACCACATCTGTGCTCCAAATTTGTGGTAAGTGGCAATTTTTGCATTTTGGCAATGAAAATAGTGCTCTGAAAACCTATCAGAGTTTAGTCTTTTCAAACAGTGTAATTTTGTGGTGTTGGAGATTGGTGGTACTGATAATAGTTAAATTTAGTACCTTAACTACTAGCACTGAAGAGGGCAATTGGGTTTGTAGTGGTTAATTTTTACAATAGTAGTGTTCTAGAGCGACGCAATAGCGTGCCCCACCGTCAGACACGGACGACATGAAAATGCGATGCTCAATTAACTCTTGTAAATCTGATAGTGGCTGGCCCTTATTCAGGCTGGTTTGTGCCGGTGTTGAATTTAGTTTATGCTTAAACGAGTGAAACTTGGGTCTGTGCTGAAAGCTTAGGCCAGTAGTGTTGGTTTGTAAAACGTTTCAAAAAAGTGTAAGAACGTATAAACATTTCAAAAGCCTGGTCCTTTAAAATTTAATTTGTAGGCGGCTGATTTAAATTATTAAATTATTAGGTAGGCAACAGTTATGCTGAAGTGGCTTAGATGTTAAGTAGATAACCAGTAGTCTCGAGTGCTTTTTGTTTAATCTAAGATTAACTAGGATAGTAATTAAATTAAATTTAATTATTTAAGTGTAGGATTATGCCCGAGACAGGTGTCGTGAGTAAACCACCTGTAGTTACTGTTCCAGTTAACAGTTAGTAGAAACTGAAGCAAATTCAGAAGGGCGCTAGCGCTGAAGTTAATTCAAATTTAAATTTATATTCCGAATTAAGTAGTGTAGAAGACAACATGAGTTCTTCTAAAACAGCAGGTTTATTTGCTGAGTTTGATAATGAAAACGATACATGGGAGAAATACTCCACCCGGATAGGCTACTATTTTAGAGCAAAAAATATAGCCACTGCAGTCCAAGTAGATGTTTTGATGGCTTCTGTAAGACAAAAATGTTTGACCGAATCTTGAACATTATTTCGCCAGCACTTCCCGATTCATTTACGTATGCAAATTTGGTGAAAACTATTCTTGATGACGTTGAACCCTTACCATCAGTGGTTTCTGAATTTTTAGAAGGCCGCAGAAACCCGATGAAAGCATCAGAGAGTATTTAGCGTCATTAAAAATGCTAACTCAGTACTGTGATTTCGACAAAATCATAGATATCAACAATGAAATGATTAGGAATCGCCTATTCGGTGGTGTGCGGTCTGAAACCCTACAATGCAAACCTTTGAAGCAGACTCTGGATTTAAAGGCTACAACATCCTTAGCTTTATCCCTTGAATCTGCCGAAATTGATCAGGGCATTATTCGGGCTCACACTACGTCGGTTAATTTTATATCCAAGAAACCAATTAAGACTCAAGTCGTAACAAAACATCCAAGGATTTTGTCTACTATTGCTGCGGAAAATCCGGTCACGTCAAAACCAGATGTAAATACCGAGATTATACTTGTGGCAGATGCCATACCGTTGGCCATTTAAAAATTATGTGCAGAACGTCACAAGTCAAACGGCCGGGGCTCAAAAACTGGCCGTGTAAACTTGATGAAGTAGCAGTAACTCAAATAAGTCTACTAAAACGTACGAACATTCTAAACCCAGTTCAAGCACTAGTTTTAAAGCTAGGCCTAAAGGTAAACTCAAGTCTGGAAAGAAAAAGAAAGTTCATAAATTAGAACGTGAAACTAATAGTGAACAGGATGTTGAAACCACAAATTCCAGAGTCTGGTTCTGAAGCCGACAACGAATTAGAAGAGGATTATTTATTGTAAAACAATACTCTTGGACTAATTCAGGCTAGAGACCAAAGTTTAATTCCCCTACATACCAATAAAATAGTTATTGTAGAAAAAGCTATAAGTTATGGCTATTGTATGAAAATCCATAAGTGGAACATGCCTGTCTGCCTCAATGGAGTTAATCTTGAAATGGAACTTGATTCCGGGGTAGACACTACAATAACCCCTATTGAGTGGCATAAGAAAATTATTTTGCGGATTGCTTGATACGATGGAAAGGCGCATTTATTTCCTAAATGTTCACTTCCGGAAAGGAGTTGAATTGTTTTTAAGTGATTGGCAACAATCGTTGCTTGCAACAATATGCCATGCACGGTACCGAGGTGAATTGTTTCAAAGGATTAACTTAAACATATGGTTACTTGCTTACTGAATGCTGAATTTCTCAGGGCTTTTTTTTTAGCCTTCAGTCAAAGATACGCATGGGACTTTTCCGGGGCTGCACCAAAGGGGAAATATCACGGGGCGGCATTTTCTGGGGTTGCGGGAGAGGGTGCCAGGGCAAGTGTGTGTGGTGGCCAATGCATGCTACCGAAGTGAATTGTTTCAAATGATTAACTTAAACATGGATTACTTGCTCACTGAATGCTGGATTTCTCAGTGATAGGGTTTTTTTTTTAGTCTTCAGTCAAACACACGCCAGCGACTTTTCCGGGGCTACACGAAAGGGAGAATATCACGGGCGACGTTTTCGGGGAGGGGGAGGCGGGCAAGCGTGTATGGGGGGGGGGGGGG